>OUQQ01000173.1:8969-32347 GCA_900404475.1 Spongospora subterranea | reverse complement strand
ATTACCTACCTTGGTTGGCAGGAGAAATCGACAAGAACGTGAATAGGACATTGAAACCCTTTGAGACAGCATAAGGACTATATGAGACCATATACAGGATGTTTCAAATCAACACCAATCCCTATATTACATGCAATATCAGGATGCCCACTATTGAGAGATAAAATCATCACTGAAACAACAATGACAGTACTCGCTGCTCAGGCAAATGGGACATTATTGGGCAGAGAATACAATGGAATGGAGAAGGAGATCGGTGGACACCACTTGGAGAAGTATGGAAGGCACTCAGAGAGAGAGTACCAGAAGGATATGCGACCATTCATGCGAGAAACAGAGATATCGCCCGACATTCTTGAGGGATTATTAAGGTTAGATTTCACACAACAAATAGGGAAAAGGCAACCATGAAACACAAAAAAGGAAAACTACCCAGGCATCGATTCATGGACAGATGGCAGTTTTTTAACGCGATCAGGAGTCGTGGTGCAGCAGCACTTCTGATCGACAACGATCGATTATGTGCTCTACTCTTCTAAGAGTCAGAGTAGAAAAGCCTGTGTCAGCTGGTTCGGTTCAGCACAGATTGTTGACGTTGTCAACGTGCACGTGTTCATAGTAAAAAATTTGATCACTTCGGACACCTCGGCAATGCATGCCCAACGTCTGATGTATTACCATGACAAGGCCCTCAACGTCACGACACCTCTCTTGTACAATATCGCATCACAGGGCGCTACCTACATAACGTATCTTCAATTTGTGACTTGAGGCGCAACACTGATAGGGGTGAAATTGAACTGTTGATCGGTTGGCAGGGCTTTGAGCCATCAGATTGTACATGGGAGCCATTTATCTCTATTGTTTCAGATGTTCCTAATCTGGTGAAAATCTTTCTACAATCATTTCCCACGGAACCACTTTCGGTCGAACGCCTCCAGAGCGTGGTTTGAAAGAGGGGAATGCGAGTGGGTTGTTCTACTAATCGACATTGTAACTACTGGCACTCTGTTCGCTCCTGATAAAACACTTCTCCTTCTATCTCTTGATCTTCTTTCTTTCACCGCTCCTGAGGGTACCGTGTAACCAGAGTTGGCTTCGAGATTGATTGGTCTTTCATCAAAGACGGCCCTTCTTCCATTTATAAGGTCGTCATAATATAGAATCCTGGCATCGTGCTGGGTTCATCCCTTTTTACCTGAACAAAAACGCGGCATTTGTTGCAGATATTCTCCCCAGCAGAAACCAAGATTCGTCGCCCAAAAGGTCTTCATAAGGACAATCTATCAAAACACCAACTGGTAACGAAATAAACAGAATAGAGGTAGGTGACTTTTGAATTGTCAGGGTCTCTAACTGCATTGCCTATTTACAATTTTTGATATTGCTACTATTTTTGGTGACATCAGATTCCTCATCAAAGCCAGTTATCAAAGTTGACAACACCGCCTGCACTGATCGTTCTTCAGAATCTATCTGCTTGTCCCTGCCCTCCTATTTCAAATAAATAAATAAATACAGTTTTCAATAAACCGAAAAGTTCAGCTCACCAGGATTGACCAAATCAATTCCCGAGAATCAAGTAAGTGCCCTTTGCAGTACTTTACGATTTTCTAAAAGAAAATGAGTATAGGATGAACAAAAAAACCCCTACCAGCTGTCTTTACATGTGTAAACCAAGGTTCGGTAGCAACATCCCTAGGATGCTTGATAAGAAAGCGAACGGGGCAACCAAATTCCCCTGATTTGTAAAGTTGTTTCACTTTTATACACCACTGCGTTATGAGATTTCTTCGTTTAGCAAGCTCTTTGGTCAGCGCGGGACCGACTGTATTTTTTCGACTACCGAAGTGTTGCAACAGACGGGAGAAAACTGGGCTCCTGCAGTTAACATGAGCTGAAGAAATCATCAGACTATGTATTCAGAGCTCGAAATCAGTAGACAGTCAACGTTGCCCTTGTTTTTTCTAGCTAAGGATTTACCGCTACATTCTCCCATCACCAAAAATCAGTTGTTGCCCACCAACGTTGGCTCGCCTGAGTAGATCATAATCTTAATTGGTGACCATTGATATCTTGATCCTGATTTGCACTTGCCAAGGGCAAATTGGGCCAACTCAGTGTGTCATCAGTGATCCCCATATTGGCCTATTAACCATGAATCCATTCCATCGCACTTCATTGTTATCGACTTTTTCTTTGGAGTACAGACCCAGAGAGGGCCCCTTTCTTCGATCTCCTGCCGTGGTCGCGATCGAACTTGGGGTAAATATTATGGGCTATCCAGGTGCCATAACGACGTGGAACCAAGCGACTTCAAATACAATAGTGAGAGCCGATCGTGGGATGAGCACCTGTATCATGATGCAATCGTGAGGAACGGCCCTCACCAGTGATGATCGCCACAGGCAGAGGTGTCTGGCCCAGACACCAGGCGCTGGTCGTCACAGTAACAGTGAATCACAGCAGGCCATAGGGGTCTGCTTGTTAACGCAAGCGGCTCTAATATCTCTGCTGCCGTGCTTGTCTAACTCACGTCAACGTATCCGAATAGTGTGGACATGTGGGGGGTTGGTCCATCATATTAAAGCAACTGTCTCCTCTCTTCAATAGTGATGACTGTCCCCCTGATCCCACCCCTTTACTATCATCATTTATAAAACATCCCCACACATAGCTATTGCTCGGCGGGTTCGAACGCGATCCCTCCATGACTACAATATGTGGACCGCTCGGCTTCGGTCCTGTATTGCTGGAGACATTGGATATATCGCCATGTTTTTCCTCGTTGGTGTTGGATTCAATCCCTCTGTTGATATTTGCCGCATCACTTTGGCCGCAGTACAATGCCATTGTCAGGCCTGGCCATTCAATATCGCCCGCCCGCCTATCAGCAAGATATAGCATTCGCTTATTCTGCATGACGTTTATGACCTTGTTCCCGATCATTTCTCTCAGTGTTCACTTGTTTTTTTCCAACCAAGACGACATGTATTCCCACATTTATCCTTATGAGCTTGTCGCCCAAGCTTTCCAATTTACTGTCTGGTGCGCTGGGACATATCTTGTCTCTTTCGCTTGTATCCATGGGGTTCCTATAATCCCTGGCATACAATTCTGGTGGTATTTGTCTCAATGAATTTGTGTATGATATATAACATCAGTAACCATGGTCTATCAGGATCGTGACGTTTGTAATATCCATAAAAAATCTCGAATCTCAAGCACTGCGCGTCAGTCTGGGAACGGATTTGCCATCTTCTTTGGTGATATCGTCCTGTCGTTTATTCATCTCGTTCGTTCTGACTGTGGATGCTGTGGCTTCATTTAAATGCTGGGCCTCTCAATTTTCTGTTAGTCGGTTTACCTGTATAACCATTTCTGAACTGATCTCCTCTTCGGCAGGGTCTTCGTGGTGATTATGACTTTGAGGCTTTGCACGATTCGTATCCCAGTGACATCCAAGATGGCCATAATAATTCCTCTAGTAATGAGGTATGGGACAAGTGGCTGGTCAATCGCTCTTTATCAGTTACGGTCACTGGAACTCGCAAGAGACCTCGCCACATACGTGCTATTAATGTGATTAGCTGGTTCGAAGGGACAGATTCTCAAAATGATCCTTTTATTCAATTTTCCATCGAAGCTATTTCCGATGAAGATGCTGGAACGTGGGTTACGAGTTGCCGTTTTCGTGATTGCCTATGGCTGAAAGATTCCCTTCGTAAAGTCTGCCATCATCGACGGCTTCTCTTGATCAATAGTTGAACGTTCTCCATTAATGTTAGGCTTATTCAATGGAGGGGATCAAGTTTGACATCCCCCCTTTTCCAGAGTCTGTAAACTCTTTGCCACCGTCTGAAGTTTTGATAGTTCTTCAAGTTTACCTTCAAAGTGCACTAGAATTTGATTGTCTTCAGTCGGATTTGGAAAATTTAGTGGGCTATCACGCGAGACTAGAACAACTGGAGAAAAATCGGTCATCGCCTTATGAGAACTTGTTTCCTCCCGAATCTGTAGGTTCGTGTCTTCTCGTAAATCCGAAATCAATAACAGCCAGCAGAACGTTGAACCGGAAGCGTCCCAAAATACTTCGGAAAATACAGGATTTAGCATCCGCCAAAAAATTGGCGAAGTGATAGTCGCAGGCTCGAGGCTCGCTAACCCCGCTGGCGCCATTCGTCAATTACCGAAGGAGGTTATTGATTTCCAGAGCGAAGGCAAACATTTGAAGATAACCGGAACGCATATTCCCAGATTTAACACTGATAACCAAACGACCACATATGATATCGATGTAAATAGTCCGTTTCGCTTTTGCCAACAATATGAACCAAAACGTATACAGGTTATGACGTTGTCCTCGAAGTGGACAGTATCTCGCCGTTTTAAGCAGTTCATAGAATTGCATTCCAAGCTTGTCAGTATTTTTGACGGGCGTTTGTTGCCATCTTTACCTTCAAGGGCGGTGCTGACCACAGCTCACGGTTAGTGATCTACTTGGTTATCTTGACATAATATTTAACGACCTGTGTAGATTTTGAGTTCCTAGATCATCGACGTCGGCAGCTCGATATTTACCTGCAATCTCTTGTAAATAGTGATTATTTTGAATGCCAGGATCTATATTCTTTCTTGAAAGACGAGGTATTCTGCTTTATTATGATTATTGCCCGTTGGAGTTCTGATCCCCTTCTGTCGTAGAACGGCGCACTGGAGCGTCAAGAAAACAGGTCTGATACTAGTGGGGGTACGCATGAAGTCGCCGGTCCCGTCCACAAATTTGAAATTACCTTGACGAAATGGCAATACTCGAATATTAACGACCCTCGTTCTGACCCAGTGTACCATTTCGAGGTAAGCCGCACATTCTTGTTTTTGGGTTTTGCTTACTCTGCTCAGGTTTATGAATTCTTTTCCACCAACCAATTCCTCAAATGGACCATTAGTTGCCATCTATATGACTTTAAAGAT
Organism: Spongospora subterranea; assembly: GCA_900404475.1. Classification (NCBI taxonomy): domain Eukaryota; phylum Endomyxa; class Phytomyxea; order Plasmodiophorida; family Plasmodiophoridae; genus Spongospora; species Spongospora subterranea. Next base: position 27,373 of record OUQQ01000173.1, on the reverse strand, counting down.
CTTGATACTGCTCTTCGAAAACGGTTTCCTATGGACGTTCTCCCGGATCTTCCCAGATCGTAAGATATATACTATTGTTCTTGCGAAATTGCAAATAATTGTCTGTCAGATCACTAACTCACACAACTGCGGATCCAGTTTTCGCAAACACACGTGCCGCTCAATTGGAAATATATCTACAGAAGCTAATTAACTGCAGCCCATTAGCGTGCCCTGAAATCAATACCTTTCTGCAGTTGGACAATGGTAATCGACAGATCAGCACAGGAATGTACAGTGTAGCATTACCATAATACATATAAATTGCTTCGAATTGGTTAGTTAGCTCACGATAGGATTGAGCATGATTTTACATGATCATGGCAAGTGAAGTCGTTGCTTGCCCGAATTACAAAACATAATCAGTTGAAATGCAAAGTGGAACGAGAGCTATTGTTGTTGAGGTCAGCGTGATGACCAGTGATGTTCTTAAGGTTTCGGGAAATGAAGGAGTTGATGAGAAAAAGTGTAAAGAACCCATTTTTCGTTGCCCTTTCCTTTTTCCTTTGCCCGTTATCGATCAAAATCCTATTCTTCGCCCGGTTTCCTAACTCTGTCAAAGGGCTACACTTCGCAATGAGGTGCAAATGCTAATGGGGCAGAATTGCACCAATGAGAATAAATTACAACAGCCACATCATCAATGCTCATTGCTATACACAAATTGAAATCATCAACAAGCTAGCGGGAAAAGCTCCCATTGGGCTCTGTAAAGGCGTCGACGTACGCCCAGCTGAACTCTCGAATTCCTCGGAATTGTGTATTCCCCAAATGTGCAAGGATTCTCATCTGGTCGTACAGACTTCCCAATATGTGCTTGGGATGTCATCTTCGGTTGCGATACGTTGATACCCATGCTTGATGAAAACCGATGCTATTCTTGCTTTGAGTGTAACCGCGTGTATCAGTTCGATGGATAAAATCTGTTTTTATTCCCATGTGTCTCACTGAACCTTTTCATTTTTTTTTTGGCTAATGAACATTTTTTCAATCGCATTTTTGTCGGTCACCTCTCTAATCTGACGCTATGGGTCCCAGAAACGACCATCACTGGGTCGCTTCTTGTTTATACTGATGACGCACACATCAGTGCTAATCATTACACAAAGATCGCCGACATCTTTCGGACTGACCAATCAGTCAATGAAGCTGCTCGCCTGATTTCATAAACGGACGATAGATATTCTGCAACCACCCCGTTCAATTTCATCGAAGGATCGTCTGGGACCGGCAAGACACAAATTGGCTTTTATCGTGTCATGAATTTGCTGAACTGAAATCGTCGACGTTTGTTGACGCAACCCAGTCGATATATCGGTATTTTCAGTTGAATCTTAAGTTTTTCAAGCTTGATCGGCCAAAGACATCGCCGACGTCAGCGATGCCTCACCCGTGTCTCTGCAAACGCAAACATGATACGCCATCGGGTTCATCAGTTTGCTTTTGACCGGGCTGTTGCACCTCTAACGTCGATCAGGAAATGTTAGCAATATATATGAGGAGCGTCAATCGATGTTGAAAATTTCCCGCGGTTCAGAATTACATTTTGAACTGTTTGGGAAGATTTTTTAACCGATTCGACTGGCGAAACATTATCCTGGAGCAGCCCGGTCAAAAGCACACTTATACAACCAGAGGTAGTTTTTGCGTTTGCAGACCACGGGTGAGACATCGCTGATATCGGCGATGTCTTTGGCCGCACAAGTTTGAAAAAACTCAGACGGCAACTGATAGGACCGATATATCGTTGGAGTTGCTTCACCGAACTTCGACGATCTCAGATGAAAAAAAATCGGTCAGTTGCCATCAACAAATTCATGACTATAAAAGCTAATTGTGTCTTGCCGGTCCCTAATGATTCTTCGATGGCGGCGTGGTTGCCGAGTTATTATCGGCGATTTTTTAAATCAGGCGGACCACGTCGTTGGCCGATTGGTCAGTCCGCAGGATGTCGGCAAACTTATACCGGCGGATGAGAACGTCGGGGCATTTGGACAATGACTATCCAGTGGAATTCCGATGATGGGGACCTTTGTGCAATATTCGCAAATCACGTGTGGAGAAACAAGGGCATGAAACTGAGGAAAAATATCATTTCATGCGACAGGACATCAGCACCAAGACGACAACCGAGCAATGCCAGGATTTAACTGCCCAAGTCCGACGTGTCATAAAAGCGCGACGGAAGTGCGTGGTGCCCAGTGACTGTTGACTGAGTGACTGTGATGGTCCGCGTCTTGTTTTGTTCATGTGATGGCCTCACGTGACTGTCGGTGACCACTGACCAGACCAGCATCCTTGTCAGATTTGGGCATTCGTTCGAGGGACACCGCCAATTTTGTGATTTTCGACACAACGCGCTGTGTGTTGTCTTTCATATTTGCAGGAACTTGTAATTCTGAGGCAATTTCGAAAAGTGTGTCCCTCGAACGAATGCCCAAATCTGACAAGGGAGAATACGATAACCCTTCGATGTGAGTGAATAGCCCAGCATGACACCTTCTCGAGCGCGTTCGTCCAACTTCTTGGCCGGCCTGAACAACCTCAGGAGAAGAATGAAGAAGTTGTGATGTTTTGCTCATTGTATCCAATTTAGACGGCTTTACATGCTCTCTGCCGTCTTTCTCCAGGACATTGAGGTGATGCCAACTAAGAATTTTGACGGGATCTTGACGCAAGACTTTGCGCAACAAGATGCCACAGGAACCCGTTAGCAGTAGCTTGTTCATGACAGATCAAATCTGTCAGATGCACACTCTGCTGGCAGCTCGATCAACGTCAGCTTCTCAGGCGAAGATACAATCTCGCGAACAGTTCTCGTGAGAACCTGCGACCCATAAAATGTCCTGAATGCGGCATACATCAATGAAATCAATCGCCGTATTTGAACATTCCAATAACGTCATCACGTCCACTCCGACTTCAAACCTCCACAGAAATGTTGCATTTGGTGACAAAGTCTTTGACAAATTTGCAACATAAAACAGTGAATCACATCGACTATTGGAGCTATCAGCGCCCACCATTCTTGGATCGATTTCTGACGAGACGATTTTTGAGATGGCAAAATCATTTATGGAAACTCTGTCTGAAAAAAGGAAAGCATCACTGCATTTGCAATAGCAGAATCCACATACTGGATTACTGGAACATCTGAATCCCTCAAAAGTCAAGTCGAACGGCACACCGAAAGTAGGATGCAAGCGACATCGATCATTGCTGAGACGCAACGTCCACTGAACAAAACTCCTGGGTCAACCAGGAATCTGGCACTGAAATGTTTTCCCATATAATCGAATAAACAGGTGTACTCGTCTAGAATAAGCTTGTTCATTCGTTTTTGTTTGGGAGTTGTACAGATACGAATTTCCATGAGGTGAAATTTGCAACCTGTTGTACGGTGAGCAGGTCGGTCGCAGATTTAGTTCTTTTTTATTGGTTTGGTCATTGAATTACATAGTACACCTTTTGAGTGCTGGCTATCACAAAGCAATAAATTCGCTCAAATCCGAAATGTCAATTCAGAGATAGGAATACGATGCTTGGCTAAACAGCCATAAAACATGAGATTTGATAATGCATGGACATAAATGATCATGCACACGAGAACTTTATTCAAGAGGACTTTCGACCATTTATTGAAATACCACAATGACAATGTCTAACTCACCGTGTTTAAAGGCCGCACCTTATTGGACGCTCTCAATAAATGCTCCAAAAAAATCATGGAGGAATTGAAGTAAAAAGTCAACTCGCTAAAGGATGCGATGCGTCAATATGGCTTCTGAGCGAGACTGGCACCGCAAAGTAATATTATCAGTTGTTGCATGAGATAAGTGGTTTATTTATCTCTTATCTGCAATTGTTGGCAACGGGTCGACAAGTTACGAAAATGACGGCGGGACGCGGGTAGGGACTTGGGATTGCTCTTGGGAAGACGGCCATCAACTTCCATTAGCTTTGGTGGTTCGTAGAGCTGTGTTGCAACTGGGCAAATATGCATTTCGAAGCGATGAGTCGGCGCCAAAAGCTACGTCGTCTCGGAAGCAGAATGTTTTGAAGTTTTCTGACAAATACAAAATGAAGAATACAACCTTGGGGATGCGCTCAAAAATCTTCATCATAACTCGTGAACCAATTGGAGTTTTATGGTCGCTGAACGATACAGGTTACCTTGATCCTTGTGTGAACAAGCACTTTATCATCGGGTGGTGACACTTCGTAATCGTTAAAAATCGTCAGATATAATCCCGCCGATGAGACACTTCAATCCAGAGGTGGCAGGCTGACCGGGCGAGAACAAATGTTTCCCGAGACCAGGAGCGGCTGATACATGATTTGGTCGGTTATTGACCTTCAAGGCACAACCGCCAAACCCTGTCGACGGAATGGTTAAGTCGTCACCCAATTGCACTGTAGGGCCTTGGTAGCCGGATTTGACGTCGACAAGATCGTTCCCGTATCCTGTTTATTTTACTGGGATGAGTGGTTTGTTGGACGTGAACCTGGGAGTTGCACAAAACACTGCTCATCACTGTGATGAAGGTGAAGATGTGTCCTGCACCTTCGTCGCTGGTTCAAATGGTGACAGGCAGGGTCTTGATCCAGACCAGCCTCTTCGCTCAGAAGCATGGACGTCGTGTTGGATAAAGAGAGCTGCTCAAAGTCAATCGCATCGAGCGCTGTCGCCACACCACTACAACGTGCATCAAGATTGCAGATCATGAGAGCGGTGACCAGTTGATCGGAGATTGAGCCCACACTCTGGAGGTCACGACGCCGGGTTTTGATCAAGCTGATATATTGGAGCCTTGACCGTCCCTCTTGACGACAGGCTAGTAGGTTGCGTTAGCGATGAACGACGGATGATAGAGATTTTCGCTGATAAAGCTCATGCAACTTCGTCCAGCAACGGTGAGAGGAAGGTTCTGCGGTCAATAATGGGAGGATGTTATCCGATACATTTGCTTCAATCACGCCCCGTGCTTTCATGTCAGCACGTATTGTGGAGCTTAAGTCCGGTTGCGGTTCGAGGGGATCGAACGTAGTCATTACGACATAGGTCATATTCTTTGTCTTGTAACAGCGCCATAACTCGTCCTTTCCAGACTGGAAAGCCATCTGAACCACACAGCTTAGCCATCTGAATTGATGTGGCTGACATTCGAGCAAGATTCGAGACTGGTTAAGCCGTGTGGTAAAGAGAGAATTGGGGGACAGATGAGCGAGAGATAGAAAGAGATTTAGCGATGAATATAAGAGAAAAATAAGCGAGATAGAAAGAGTGAACTCGGCTGGGAAAGTATATAGAGATAGATAGGAGGGAGAATGAGCGAGAGAGAGAGAGAGATTGAGCAATGATTAGAGACAAAAATAAGTGAAAAGATAGAGGGAGAGAGGGTGAGCGAGGCAGGAAAAAAGTATACGGGGACTTGGGATTATTAATCTAAAACCTAATCACGGTTGGGAGTGTAAAACAATAAACGAATGAATTTATTGAGAAAGGCACAATATGGGAGCAGATGTCCGGGCAGTGTGGCGCTTGAGGGCGTTACATGGTCACTGACACTTAGGGACGTTCGGTGTATCTGTGGCCTGTGGGACTCATTTTTGCGCAACTCGATTTTGGGTCGCAATAATTTCATGGACGGAATTTTCTGGTGCGTCCCCGTCTCTGCTGTCGTTATCCAGTCAAAGAGACAACATCAGTACGGCACCCCCGGTACGAAGCCAACTGTTGCACACGATCTGTTTTTCAAGAAGTTGCAGGGATTCCACAACTAGCCAGGAGTTCTCTGGAGGGAGGTTCGAAGGACGCTGCATTATTGTCTTGACTCATCATCCATTCCTGCCAGCGATCTCGTACACGATTGTTCATGGGCTTCTCTATTCCTACATCTATGGTTGTACAAGGCCAGTACATCCGCCTGGGCTGTGCTCGACGTGAACGCCAAAATCACTGATGCGATTGACTACTGGCCATGAAATGGCACCGGTACGAATCGAGCAGCGAAATCGGTCGAATACCGGCAGGTCGAGACTCAATGATCGGCTGCAGGACCGTTGATACCCAATTCAGCATGACTGATTCGTCCATCCACGCTCGATCCTGACAGGCGTAATTAAAGTAGTGTTGCTTGTCAACTTTGTTTCAGTCAGCTTGTAGTTGTTTTTTCAACTAACAAACGACGAGACGTTTTTGAGGCAATTAGTTCCAAGGGTTTCGAACTTTTCTCTACAAAAATACGTACATAAAATGTACGGACCGGGAACTGGCAGATAAATGCAAATGCTCGACCATGACATTTTCAGGTGGGGAGTTTGGCTGGGGCGGCAAATCTGCCAATTTCCACCGATTTGTGCTGGAGGTTTCTAGACAGATTGTACACCACTGGAACGATATCCCCGATTTCGAAAATTTAGGTACTCCTTGTGAAAATGCCACTCCAATGTACGCAAACGCTTTTAAACTCAAAATTTTTTACGGAAGTCGAGACCTGATGAATCCTAAAAATCGATTGCGCGTGATCTGCAACTTCAGCCGTCGCAGATTCGCTGTTGGCAGCAAATTGCAAACCAGATCAAGAAGGCTTCGGCCAAAGCCAAATTTGCTTGCTCCGGGAGAACCTCAGTTCTTACCGAAGTGGAAGAGGATCTGTTAATGTTGATCTTCGAACATCGGGAATGCGCTATGGCCATCTCGGTCAGGATGGACAAAGCATGCCAAATGGCCCCACACTTCGTCGCCTAAGTGACCAAGCGAAAGATCAGTGGGTTCGTCGATTTTCAAAATCGAATCAGCTCAGCATTAGTATTGCGACTCGTGAGGCGCAACGTTCTCCACACGAGGATCGCGCAAAAGAGATAGATTATCCTACCAAGCCTCTTGGGAGTCGGAGATGATGAATATTAGGCCAGATGACCGATGAACTTGCTTGAACGAACCCAATTTTAACACACAACTCGCAACTGAGGAAGGTCTATTTAAGTTCGAGAACGGTTATCACTTTATGGACAAATAATGCAATTGACCTACAACGGTTTGTTTTCAGCTCCTGAACAAACCCCACTACTCGGCGCTGAGTTTTGAAATCCATCATGACTGATGCCATGGCGTAAATCTTAGTTGTATGGTTGTCGATATTCACTGCATTGGAATTTTTATCGACGACCTGATGAATTCCTTCTCACACATCAAAGTCCAGATGAACTCATTCGATTTTCAGGAACGGCTTCGATAATTCAATGAGGGTAGCGTTACTTCAATTAATCTAAAAGAAATCCAGAGACAATGTTCCGGCCCTGGAATTGCACTGGATCTGTTAAAACATTGACAGATTGCCCCGTATTGACTCTTTAGGCACACATTTTCCTTCAGTTTATCTCAAACTGTGATACGAATCGCAATCACGTTCGTACATTCGTTGGGCATAAGTTGGATCATACCGGACCCAGCCTCAGAGTGCAACAGAGGCGATCTTTGAAAACCATGATCAAAGTGTTATTAAAAACGATTTTCAAGAGCAATTGATAACAAAAAAACGTAGATTTATAGTGTTATTTATCGTTTTTGAAGTGTTGTGTTAAGCATATTGAGGCTGTAGAACCAAACGATGATCTTCGTAGGATTTGTCGTGATGAATCGCGTGATGAAGATCCAATGGCGACCTGATCGTACAACTACTGCCCCCAGTCTGATCGCAAACAAAATACACCTATTGGATGATCAACATCAATGCCAGATTAACGATCATGAGGACTAGGATATTTACTTTAGACCGAAGATGATATGTATCAGGTCGATGACGCATCACAAAATCAACAATACTATCGTAATCGCGAGAGCTTTCGAGCCGTACTAGGCGGTTGTCATCAGAATCTAGACGGATATGCACGAAAAAGTTAGATGCTGTGGTCATTTTTGCTGAATGGTTGAAAACTCCTGATCTTATGTGTCAGGTAAAAATGGCACGCGACTCCTATTGCGAAGGCGGGTCAAACTACAAAGGAATTACGGAGATCACTACATCAATGCGCCAACAATTAGATAAATTATGGACAGTATTTATATGGTTTCGTAACTTGGTCTAATTACAAATGAACGGATGATTTAGCGCATCAGCTAATGACATTCTGGAGGACCTGTCCTTGTCTAATAGCTGCCGACGAATAACAATGAGCTAGATATAGCAGCAGACGTTCAACCTTACCCTCTTTATGAAATCCTTGGCATTATCACTGAAGAATCCTGGAAAACTATAATCTAAGTTCTGAATGCGAGAGTATATTGCTTGAATGGCTTGCGAATCTTCTGAGCTAGCATTCGATTCATCATCGTCCTCTGTATCTATTCAAGGCAAAAGGTCACAACCGACCACTGCAACACCATTGGCGTTATCTACCCTCACCTTCGCCATTTTCATCGCTATTATCGTCGCCACCACTTTCGTCTTGGTCTTCATGTGTTGAAGGTTCATCTTCTTGTACCTCGGTCCTTTCATCGTCATATTGATTTGCATCCTAAAGATTACATTTCCCATTAAAGGAGCCCATTCCAATAGTAGATGATGTAGTTACCTGAACATCACGAAACCTTGTATGAACTCCTTTAGGAGCGGCCATCGACTGCTCCGTCTCGTGAGCATCCTGATTTGAGCAGATTAGCACAGCATCATTTTTCATAACACATGTAACAAGTAGTACTTGATACTCATCCGATGAATCCTCATGATCCGCTCTGATAAGATGATCCCTATCCTCATCACTCACTGTTGTACAATCGTCATCTTCTATTTCATCCTCATCATGGTCTTCAACATCGCTATCTTCCTGCTCTTCATCACTTTCCTCTTGGCCTTCACCGTCTTCATCACTTTCCTCTTGGCCGACTTCTTCTTCATCACTTTCCTCTTGGTCGTCTTCTTCTTCATCACTTTCCTCTTCATCGTCATCGTCCACGTCGTCATCAGATTCAAATGGTGATTTTCCGTAGAGAAGCTCATAAGTGACTACCCCAACACTCCAGGCATCACATGCCTCATCGTATTCCTCATTATTGGTCACTTCCACAGCGTGATAATGTCTGGTACCACAAACACTCTTTCGGGTTGAATACCGAGTGGCAACACATCTGGAAAATTGATCAGTTGCCTATGGACTACCAACACGTGTCCTACCCAAAGTCCGCCAATAACAGATCCCCCTTAGAGGAAAGTAGGAGGTTTTCGGGTTTGATATCTCTGTGCAAGTAATTGTGCTGATGACAATATAACAAAGCTCTAATCAATGATCTGATATGTCTGGATGCTTCCATTTCAGATAATTGCTTATGATCACCCAGCATCTGGTTTAAATCTCCATTGGGTGCATATTCCATAATCAGGTAAACATATTGATAGTCCTCGAAATACCCATCTAATCCGACGATATTTTCGTGGTTCAAACTCATTAGAGACTCAATCTCATCCCATAATTGCTCAAATAACATAACCTGAGAAGCGAGGAATCAATTAATACAGAGAGTTGCATGAAAGTTTTGAATGTAGTACAGGATTATCGTCCTTCCACATCTGAAACTTGGAGATCCTCTTTAAAGCTCTATATGGCCTATCGGGATACCGCTTCCATCGAACTAGTCGCACATTACCCATAGCTCCTTTGCCCAATGATGCCTTCTTTCCAGATTGCATCTCGAATTCCTCGATACTAAACGGCGTATAAGGATATATTCTCATGTTCAACGGCGCATGTGTGATGGACTCAAGTCCAAGTCGATCAGGTCTGCCAGCTGACTCCGCCTGAGCGGTATGCGATATAACCGGGCAGGAGAACGGCTTGCTGATCTTGCCTACAGCTAGACTAGATTTGCGGTCGGGTCCCGCCTGAGCAGTATCCGAGACCGATACCGAAGAAGTTCTGCAGGTTTGATCTGCGACCAGATCACGTTTGGTTTCTGATTTCACCAGATCACTGCCAGAAATTATGAATGGGATAACAGTATCGATACCGATCTGATTATGAGAGGGAATACAGGGGTCATGCACCTGTATGGGGGCATGACCACTTGGACCAGTGGGGTCCGATGATCCTCCAGCAGTCGCCTTGGGGCTATCGTCAGACTCTGTGAAGTGGAGTTGCGATACAGCAGACGACAGGTCATGGGGGTCCTGATCCAGTCCCATCGTCACATGCGACATGCTGGATGGGCCTAATTGATGGTGATCCCGACTCCCCCGTGCAGCAGCCATCTACAGTTAGGCCACGCCCACTATGACTTGGGATCCGCTATATGAACTACCGTATAGGACATTTTTTTATCGTTTGTCAATACCTTAGCCGTAATTTCCACGACTAAATCGGCCTGGGCCTTGTAAACGATCCATTTTAAAATGGGGACAGAGCGCAATAAGTCCAAAAATGTTTTGGCTGTATCAAAATTAAACTTAATAGGCACTGATTTTCGCCAATAATTCGTCGATAAGTTTGTTTATGCCATTTGAAGATATTGTATTCTTGAATAAACTATTGCGCTCATTCAATCCTTCCAAATTAGTGTCAAATCAAAAAAGTGTGATAGGGCGATGTCTAGGATTTCGAGGTAATTTCTCAACTTCGCAGGACTGGAATTCGTCATCTGGCGTGCCTCTAGCACTCCGATTATGAAAGATATTACGACAAATCTCGAGATACGCTATCATGTTTGGCTAGATATTATTCACTAACATCCCTGTCAAAGTATATTCGTGCTATCATCGGTCCTGTATGAAGGTATGGCGCGATGTCAGGCGACCTCCAACACTTCCTGCCGCCTTACCTCCGCCCCAATCAGTATCGCAGTCTAAGAGGCGCCATATCATCACTGAGAATTATGATGCAATTTGTCGCCATATTATCTGGTATAATGATGGTATTATACCTATCGAATCTGTTATCCATCTATTACGTACAATCAACCTCGATTACCCATCAGTAGCATCACGATCTATACTGGACCATCGCCCTGTCGATATTTCATCATTCCTTAGGTCATTGGACCCATTTTATCGCCCACCAGCTGCCTGTAATCACCGTAAGCGATCTACTAACTTTATCGAGCACATGACGACAACCAAGACTCCATCTGCATCTCGCCGTGTTATCCACCATCATAATCGCCATCAGCTCAATATATTCCGACCTGAGCCTGACCATCATCTACAGGGTCATTCTGGGTCCAAGCTCATCATACCACATCATACCCCAGACCACGACGACATATTATATTGGGTCAACGTTGAAAACGATATTCCGCATGCATCATCACTACTACGCCATGCAGCCGAAAAGAATCGCTCGTCAATTACTCCTGGGTCACATGGGTTATATCCTAATAAAGACCAGGACGTGTCCGGGAGACGACATTATGATTTCGAGAAACTCCAAGCGGACATCAATAAGGAGATCTATAAAGATAGGCAGCGAATCATGTCCCTTCGATCAGGTGTATGTTATAACGATCCTGATGGGTTGTCTGATCCAGAGATCGTTCACGACAGGAGTTTGTTCCATATTGAACCAAAGCCAAATTACAAGATGTCAGATCCGCCATATGGAGTTGATCACCTTCCTTCATACCGTAAAGAGTATCCCCAACATGTTGTCAATCCCCCATTCGATACTGATCATGGGAATGCACGACAAAATCAAAGGATGAAATCGCCCCGATCATCGGCATGTCGTAGCAATATATCCTCGCCATCCATCTTGTCATGGGTATGACATGGACTGCCGTGTTCAATATTACATGATATCGTTTAATACATGATGGCGGTGGAACATGAGTATTGCATCTTATCCATCCGAGTTCTCGCATATGATCTGATGGCATATTCGTGTCCTGTTGATCCTATATCTACTGTAGACCCTATCCTGTTCTCTTCTCCATTCCCTCAGTTTCCCTAATAGTTTCTTGCTAGCGGCCGCGTCTGATTCAATATCCCAGCTTCGCTCTGACCACATCACATGATCGGCCCCAGACCCACGACCCGTACTATCTTGTGCCAATATTGTATCAGAGCGCTTGGATCCGGTTTCATGATCATAACACTTTTCCTGGTCCATGAAACCGACGCTCGAAAATTCTGTACTGGACCTTCCTTTCTCACACCGATCTGCTAGAGACTTCACCATGATGACCCCTTCTCTCAGAGCCGACCTCAATGAATCCCATAATCTATCACAATCATCCTCACCAAGATCGTCGTTGTCCGACTCCTCGATACAGGTTGAGGGGGGACTGATGGTGGAACTGGATGGTCGAAATCCATGGCGCATAAACGTTGGGGTTGATGGCAGAGAACGGGCTGATGATGGTGTCGGTAAAACCGATACAGATTTAGGCCAACTAGTTTTATGATCGGCCACGATTGACGTTGACGATGATTGTCGAGTCGATTGAAGCCCATCGTTATTACCCTTGACCTTGAGTTCTCTTCCTATCGCTGATGATCGAGGAACATCACTCTGCCATCTTTTATGAGATGACGCTGGTCCATGCTGATTAGGAAATCGCCTTAGCGAATTCGCCCATAAACTTGCCGCCATTGACCCCAGGTCCTCGACCCTTTAGCCGCAACGGAAACAGGATGTGCCGGATATTAGATATTCGACTTCAGCATTTGGTACTGCAATGGATCAAGTAATGACTAGAGAATGTTGCTATTATTTATCTAGAAGTGATACGGATTGATTCTTATCTGTTATCTCAGGGCTATTGTCTTGACAAGCAGTATCTATCCGAACTTTAACCTGTTTCGATGTAAATCGGGAATAGGAATTATCGAATTTGAAAAGAGCAGTGCCCGATTGCTGTGCTGACGCTGTCCATGATCCGATCACGGTATGCGAGTTGGACGGAATTCGGGCGGGTGGGCAGATCACCGACATTGAGGAGCATTCATCGGTAAAATCTACAGACAATCCAATATCCTTTCCCTCCGACCTTATCGACCATTCAACCACCATTCCTGGTTTAACCGCTATCTGATCTTCTGGTCAGAATCTGTGAGAGAAACGACGAGCAGTTGAAGTACCGTTTTTTCTATGGAAGCGCCTGCAGGGATCGTCATATTCTCAAATCCCGCCTCGTGATCGTGAATGACGACGGCGGGACGAGTACAGTTCCCACCATATGATATCGGCAGCTCTTCAGGCGCGATATATTTCAGTAATGTCGACTGATAATTGGACCCCGATATGATCACCTGTCGAACAAGGGTAGAGATGTCACTAAACATCACCGCACTTATCGTGATCCCAGTACCTTCTTCTGAGTTCTTTCGCTAAGAACAGGGCGAATCACAGCCCAAGCAATGTTAAACACAGCCGGGGCATTGATCACAATTATATGGGACTAGAGGAACGTGATTAGAAACCGGCGTGTGCAATGGCAAAGAGGGGCGTGTACGACCATATGTTCGACAAAATGTGATTGAGCGACGGAGAATGATGCGACAATTGTATCAAGCATACTCTTCGATAAATGTTTCATGCCTAGCCCTTGCAGATCAACGATACGGGTCATCCTGACGACAACTCCTCGTGCATGGCTGAGTCTGCCGATATATTGGCTCTGGTAGTTTAAGGGACGATGAGCATCAGGTAGGCGTAGGACGACGAAAAGGAACATGAACGTACCAGACAGACCATCATATACGTCTCGAACTTGTGATAATCGTTATCCGATAGGTGTGCCACAATCTCATTGGGTAGCGCCAAACCAGGACAGATGATACCCACGATATTGCTATCGCGATCCAGGGAATATCTCGTGCTGCACGATGCAAATCCGGAGACATTGTTAAAATGTTAGCTCAATACATATACGATATGTGTACCATTGGGGGAAATATTTGGCGATAAGTTTCCCACCTGGGAATGATTCAAGATCATTAGGATCCAGACCTTTAACGGCCGCTTTAATCGCCTCATAATCATTAGCCGTTCTCCATAATAGCGTTTGCTCTAATTTCTGGCTGGCCACTTCAACATCAAATTTGAATGCTTTCAAAAAGCGGTATAATATATAATCATCGTCCTGACGGAAAATTCAATTTCTCACCTTTGAACGGAGCGACAATTTACCTCTCTTCCAGCGAATCTCTCATGCATAACTCGGAACTCATTTTCATGTTTTACCAGGAGCGTTGACATGGTGTTTTCCTGTTCATACGCGCCCGACACGAACGAGGCCGCATCTCGCTCGACAGTATCGTCGGATTTCTGCATGGATAATACGCGTTGAGGACTGGGGTTATATTGGCCTAGCTCAACGATCGAGGGGGATCGTGCAATCGGTAAGTAATTTCAAGTGCAATCGCTAGCCAGGCAATGGTTTCTCAGGTTCGTCCTGTCCTTGAACCTCTGCAGGGGACCAGTGAATTCGTCCTAATCAGCTCAAAAGCATACACTATAATGTATCCGTGGATGACACTGAAGGGACACCACTCTCTCCCACCAACCACCTCAATCCATCACCAACGGGTCCATTACCAATCATGCAGTTTAATGATACAGCCTGTTTCACGTGTTTCCTCAGTGGATCTGTTATACTGGTCCAGATATATATTTTTGTTGAGAGGGTCATCTTGGTAGTTTATGGGGGAAATTGCGTGGGATATCATATTCCATATTGAGGGGGAAAGAGAGGAGAAAGGAGGGAGCGGGGATGGAGGGGCCTGATGATGATATGGTCAGGGATGGCGGGGCCGGGATGGAAGTCGAGCAGGGAGATGGGGATATGATCCCATCAGGATGTGATGAGGGAACCGATCAGGGCCAGGACCAGGAGGAGGAGCGCGGTCAGGGCCAGGTCCAGGCGGGTTCATATACGATCGATGAGCGACAGATGATAACGGTGGATGCTGAGGCCGATGGAAGCGGAGTTCATGGTCAGGAATGGCAAGACGACCATGATCGGGATTCCCTATCGGCACATATTATGGACCTGGCTCAGGTAATACCCCATATCGTCAGGTGTATTGGGGGATGAGGAACTGGACGATATCAGGATGAAGATGATGGTGATGGAGCAGCAGGTGAACCTAGGACTGCATCAGATATGGCGTTATATGCATTGATTATCCGTCAACTTCATGATGATGGATTTACTGCTATTGCATCATCATTGGTAAATTCATTGATTCACGATTACGGCTCGATGATGATCGTCTAATGTTCAGGCGGATTCAGTTCAACTTGATGTAGATCCAGCTATTCCAGATAGGAAGTTGGCCAACCTCATATCCAACCATGATCAAAATCAGGAGCAAACGATCTCCGACGGCATTGCAGCTGGTCAGCAAATAGATGATGTTCGTCCATCAATTATCTGGTGTGCTGTCGATTTGCTGATCGATTCCCACACAGGATGACGCTGCGAATGACCCAAAGACATACGTCCCAACCGGAAAAGAGAATGCCATGGATTTGACAATTGATCGTGAATCGAGCTCGATCCTGTAAGTAGTGTTTCGTTCTCATGTCTCAACCGTTACCTCAGCCCTGGATTATCAGAACTCGACAGTTCCCGATTTATAAAACCCGGTTTGTGGCACTACATAAGAACGCGGTAAGGGCGGGGTGCTTCAGCTTAGACGGGAACTATGCAGCTTCGGCCAGTAATGATTTTTCGATCAAATATGTAATCGATATCTAGTTGGCGATGCTTTATCAGTGAGCTGACAATATTCCCACAGCTAGACGTCGATAAAATGCATCATTACTCACAAATTAAAGGGTCGGAGGAGTCTGCCTCCAGACCTGTCATCAGAACATACTATGATCATTCTGCGCAGATATCACAGGTCGGTTTTATTCAACAATTCTTATTAGCCGTACCCAGTTTGTTTATGATCAGGTTCTGTTCCATCCTATGCGAGACTTTTTAGTGTCGGCATCCCACGACTCGACAATTAAGTTTTTTGATTTGCAACGGTCTACTTTGAAAAGGTCTTTCAAACAGATAAAAGGTTCTCGGAAGTATGATTTCGCTAAACAACAAATAACACTGTCAAACAGAGAATTCAATTGTTAACTCGATTGCTTTTCATCCAAGCGGTGATTTTCTGATTTGTGGAACCGATCGCCAAGCCGTGTATATGTAATGCTTAGTCAATCATTTGGTTTTTGTTTTAGCGCTAATATTGTCGCTACTAGGTACGATGTTAATACGTTCCAACGATTCTGCTCAGCAGATCAAAAGTCTTTTCACCAAAATTCTGTTTCCTATGTATTGATTGTCGCGCGTGAGAGTTCCCCTCGGTCTGTTCATTAGCTTTTCAATGGTCAGGTCCGCTATGCCGATCAAGGGTCGTGTTATGCTTCCGGATCATTAGATGGTACAATCAAGGTCAGCACATTGTCTTTCGAATCTCGGCGGTTTTACAGATGTTGGATAATGGATTAGCTATGGGATGGAATTAGTAGTTCCTGTATTCGAACGATCGCCCATGCTCATTCAGGTGCTCCTATTTCCAACTTGCAATTCTCACTAAATGGCAAATATGTTCTCTCTGGTGGACGGGTAAGCACTGATTTTCTGGTTCTTGGGATCGTATCAATTTTTACTCAGGACTCAACGTCGCGATTATGGGAAGTGAGTACAGGACGCCTTGTTCATACATACGAAGGAGCAACACACAACCAGACTGGGCGGATCAACATCAAGAGCGTTTTTAGTTTCAATGATGAGTTCGTCATGAGCGGCGATGAGATGTCGGGGAACGTGACCATTTGGGATACCAGGACAGGAGTGCAAGTCTCTAAGATCTCTACTCATACCAAGGTACAATCATTCATCAATCTCGTCATCATATTTGACACTAATTCATTCATGATATTTACAGTCAGTGACATGGATTGCGACCTCAAAAGCCGAACCGGCGATATTGACATGTAGCGAAGATGGAACCGCCAAATTCTGGACTGTTGATTAAATACATATCTCTACTTGATCCCTTTTTTATTCCTGCGATTTGAACAACATCACGGTTCGCGAGTCGATGGAGATGAACATCTGAAACGCACTCTGATGCGTTATAGACGCTGCAAAATGTTTTCCAACCGCACAATGCCATGTTGATTTTGGGTATTTAGCGTCAAACGCTTGCTTAATCTTGGTGGCGGCATCCTTATCGATAGCTGATCCTCTTAACGCATCGGTGATCACTTCGATCGCCTCCTTTTGCATCTCACTGGGCATATCCGTTTTCCGCACCACAATCCGTGCATCAGATACGTGTTGACCTTCTTGGACGGCGACCTTGTCGCCCCCCAATTCATTGAAGGAGTTGTCGACCTCAACCCCTGCCATTGTTTGATAATGGGAAATAGTATGATTGACACTGTGACGAGCCGAGATTCGGATGGCGCAATGACCCTACGATCACCCGTCGGGCTGTGCTGGCCTGAACACTTTCAACGTGCTAAACTCAACGTGTCCTAAACTGTGCCCACCAGTGATGTGGTGTGTTGCCGTTCCATCAAATTCACAGGAGAGGAGGTGTCGGTGCTCACCACATTCTACAGTATATCGTCGAACGCCGCTTGATCAATTTCTTCATATATATGATTCGGTGATGGCCAATGATTGCCAGCGGTTAATCTCTATAGCCGCGATTCGGCTGATAACAAGCGGTTCCCGTTCAATAGGATAATGGGGGTGCGGTCACCAATATCATGTTGGCCAATTATTATTGGGGTGGGCTGCCGTTCTGCACATATCATCAATCGGTATTCTCAAACGCCCTGTGCATGTCGCCGCCCTCCTACATCTCTCTCTCCACCGATCACAGCCGGTCCCTTTATCAATGGTGCTGGGTTATTATGGCATTTCCCCATTAAATTGTTTATCAAACACCGATGTATTTCCACTCTGAAGTCTTTGCTCCTCTAGAATGTCGCTCGTAAAGCAATTACCGAACGACTTTAGGGCAATAATGAAACAGGCGACGAGTGTTTGGCGCTCTAACTGTATGGCATAGCAGACACACGACGTGATCTGCACCGGGCCCCATTCAACATATCTCGTTTACAGAAATATAGACATGGGGAAGAGCGGTTTGTCGATAAGATAATGATCTTCAGTGACCCTGTCTGGAACAACGCGACCACACGACGATAAACGATCGAACACCCGAATTCGGCAGAACATTGTCGAAATATCCAACAAGTAACTAACGGTCGTTGACTGAATTGGCCAAGGAATGAATACGGTTCTGACGATGGATCAACCTGCAATCGCCATTGTCGGCAGTCGCTGATTATGGTTGGCTGTCAACAGTGTCTTGTTGGCCCATTACTGCACAATAGATTAAAGGGGGGGGGGG
>OUQQ01000073.1:0-48248 GCA_900404475.1 Spongospora subterranea | reverse complement strand
TCTTTCGGCAGGGAAGATCCATCTGCACTGCCGTGCAGCGCAAAATGACGTCGTCACCATCTTTCTGCGGCTGCAGCTTTCCCAATGTTCCACATTTCGGGCATTTCAGCCCTGTTCGGCAGCGATTCAGCATTTCCCGCACAGCTGGCATGCTGGTCGGGTTGGGGTCGGGCGCGAGCTGCAGTGCTCGCATGCGCTCTTGGCGCGCTGCGTTGACTCTTCCTCAGCGAAGAAAAAAAAACAGAAGTTAGAGATGTACCAAGTGAATTGGTTTTAGGGAAGTGAATTGGGCACAATGCGGAATGAGTGTACATACTCACTTTCAGGCTATCTGCAGGTTTTTTGGGCGCAATTCCGAAAAATGAGGGCGAGTCGAAAGCGCAAAGACTGCTAGATCGGTACAGTATCCATTAATCAGATCGCTTGTTGAGAAAGTTATGGAACTTTTAATGGAGCTTTTTGAGCTCATATGTACACTCGAGTTTTTCAGGAACCAAAACCTCGAGAGACCCCGCCGTAACGATGTCTTATTAGGATTATCTACTGTAATCTATTATAGCGCGATAGCTCGTTGGATTGGATTTTTCAAGACGCAACTTTTGCTCTAACAATGTTGGGATCCGTTTCACTGCCCGAGGCTGCACGGATGTGCTGCGTCTGTATATGAGCGACTCCGCTTACGGTAAATGAGAAACTGACTGTTGGAACACTATCTACAAGGACTGCGCACAGTGTTGGATCAAATTGGATCGCGACTGAATCCGCCCTCATGGGGTAAGGCAGGTGTCCAAGTAGAATTATTCTGCGCAAGATTCTGCTTGCTGATTCTGGTGGTCCGATTGTCCGAAAGAATCTGAGGAGGAAGAATGATCTGGCTTGCCCAAGTAGATCAGGATTCCCCAGTAAAAAGTCCGCGGACTTACAGTACGCACCCCTTGCTCGAGAATAATCAACAGCACCTGCCTTGCGCACAGCCGTCACTGGTTTAGGGCCCATGGCGTGACACGGGATTATCCATAGTCAGAGGGTAATTACAGTAGCCGCCCCGAAACCCCGATTCTCTTCGTTCACATCGAAGCTTGATATCCCATTGATCTCAACAAGCCAAGGCCACCTCGAGTTTGCCCTCTGATCTTCGTTCCAGCCATGAGATCGACATTGAGTCCTATGTTCATGACCCTGGCCTGCGTCACTGCCTTCACCATCGCCCAACCTGAAATCCTCGAAACTTCTTCTGACGCTGGCCCGAGTGAGGCGATCTCAAATGTCGCTGGCATCAGTCGCCTTCAAGAAGCTGGAATGCTGACATACACTGGACCTGCTGAACCGCAAATACGTGAAGTCCCCGAAAAGAAATTCTACATCGGACAGGTCTGCATCGACGCAATTGAAATTTCGGAACAAATTCTTAAGAAAGAGGTTAGCATTGGCCACATATGAACAATTCTGAGACTGAGCAATATGTCAGAAAAATTACGCTACTATGCCACTACTGGACCTCATCACGATGGAGATGAAAGAGAAGATTACACGTCTCTTCATATCCGAGTCGACTGAAGATCTGCCTGTCGATCGGAGAGATAATCCTGACTATTACAGAGACCAGAACAATCTGATCACACAGGTGATGGCAATTGTAAAGGAGATGGTGGTGGTCACAATAAAGCCGAATCCAGATTCAACGGAAGAGGGCATCCAACAGATAGACCAGTTGTTTGAGAATCTGAACATGCTTCTAACAAAGTGGCGTCTTCCGATTAAGGACATCGAATTGCTGATAGGTTTGGTGAAAGACTACACAAGCAGCGGCAAGATTCAACCGCTCGGTCTGTACGACAACAAAGTCAAACGCCAGCGAAAATTGTACGGACGCAACGTCTTAGACTCGACGTCGTTCCCTGAGAGTTTGCGGGTCGTCACGACCCCTTTTTTTGGTAAGTTTAAAAATTGATTCTGGTGTCGTGCATGACGTTTTTGATATTAGCGGGGGCCAGAGCGTCACGAGGAGTTGGGGTTCAGGTCATCCGCAATGGTGGTCAAGTCAACGTACTGTCATTTCACATTTCATATCGAATCAAGTTGTTTAATGTTTTTTGCAAACATATTTTTGATGGCATATAAGCCTCTGATTTGTTCTTCCTCTGAATATTGTTGTTCACGAACTGTTCGTCTCTGGAGCCTTCTGACGTGATGTTAACAGATCATACCTGAAACTGAGCTAGTTCCCGAGGATATCATCATGGTTACAGATGGTCAAATTATCCCTGCAGATTGTCGGGTTATTTGGTCAAAAGGTTTGAAAGTGGATGAGTTTTCATTGGCCAGGGTATCCGAGCACTTGAAGAAGAGCGCTGATGACGTCTCAGAAAAGATGCCTAACGGTTGCTATACCTACAAAAACCTGATCATGAAAGGAACAACTGTCACCGGAGGAGAAGCTCTAGCAATTGTTTTCGGCATTGGTGTGGACACTCGAAAAGGATTATATCTGACTCAACTAATTATGGTTGGCTGGTTCTCCCTGGGTCTTCCCTGATGTGCAACTGATATTCCCAACAGAAAAAATCCAATCTCTTTCCGATGATGAACAAAATCTTCGCTCGTGATTCAACAAATAACAACAATGCCGTATGAGCCAAAGTCTATTTGCATCAGTTTTTTGTGATGTCGTGCCTTATCGGTCGTGAATTCTGTTGTCTATCTAGACCAGTGATTGCGATTTTTAAGTGACCAAAAACATAAACATTATTTGTTCGAAACGACAAGTTACTTTATTCACCCGGTTTCAGCTCTAGTAACCAGTTTTCGCTGTCCTCGTACTGTAGAGCGCATTTTCAATTGTCGTCAAAATGGCTTTGGAAATTGTCCTGTGCGCCGAGTTTTTTTGACGCTGATTCTTGTACACAGGACAAAATGACCGCACATGTGTACAGTTGTAACAAAACTGCCAAGGCAGTTGGCCAATTTATTGTGTGCAGTAATAATGATGCGATATCGACCTATATTTGCAGCTATTAGGTCTCGGGCTTGTTCTATGCAGCCGATCAGGCCAGATTATCTGTCAAGTCTGAGCTGTGTTACTATATTAACGAACAACACGCGCTTCCATCGTAGTTCGTTTTCTACAGCGCCAGCTGCATCAGCGACTCCACCAGAGAATCGCAATGATAAGGATGAGCAGCCTGAGACACCTAAAGAGAAGTTTTCCATGAAAACTTTATGGAACAAATATGGTGTTATCGCTATCGTAAGTGATTAGCCAATGTTCAGTATGCAAAAAATGGACTCAGAAATCGATCATTAGTCGACGTATGGAGGATTGTATCTGGCAACACTTGGCTGTGTATATGGACTTCTGGAATCGCCAATTTTATCTGCAACAGATTCCATCAAGTTATTAGAGTCAGCGGGAGTCGGTTAGTTGTGGTTTCTTCGAAATGTATAACCATAGTTTCAACGTGCAGATCATAGGAAATCTCATCGACTTATCGGAAATCAATCCAAAAGCGGGCAACTTTGCTGTTGCATGGATTTTGACCAAGTTTACCGAACCAATTCGGTTTGCTCTCACAGTTATTGCTACTCCAAAGATTAGCCGAGCATTACGTGGAAAATAAAGGGTTCAGTGTCTGAATAGTCTTTCAACACTCTTGTTGATACCGTGCAATTCCCACAATCGTGGCAGCGATACAATCGTCTACATATAGTGCATTGAGATTGGTGAAGGAGACGGCTGATCTTGAAGAGTAATAACACCTCAAAACAGTTTTACAACATTGCGCTGGTCAATAGGTAAATTTTATGTGTAAATGGGAGTGGCACTCATGAACCGCGAACGATTACTCAGCACCGTAGGAGTTGTGCCGAGGAAGCGATCGCATTTGGTGGCTCTATTTCTGTACTATTATTACGCCACCGAGTTTACCAGGGTTTCTAATAATCCTGCGACACGTGATGAAAAACAAAAAAACAACTTACGCGAACCGCAGCAATGATGTCTCCGCCTCCTCTAGTTTCCTACTCTATATCATCGTTCACCATAGTTTCAGACCGGGGATGTGCCATCTTGCCCTGGCGAAACAAGAATTGTTTTGACTGGTGCAGTTGGATAAGGTTACGGGATTAAGGTTACGGGATTAATCAATGACTGGCGCAATTTATTCAGTCAATAGTCCGTGAAGTGGGTGTCGGGTTGCGTTAGGGTAGGTTGGCCATCGCCAAATCAGGGAAAATGGCCAGGGATGATCATCAAGAGATGAACAGGGAACAGGATATTGTCAGTGTTCTCATACCGAAACTATCTGGTTTATGCAGTTCTGGCGATCCCGTATCCCTAGATGTATGCCATACCATTATTGTGGTTATCACCGTCGATGATCAGGCAAAGATCGTTGCTAATCTATTATCCAGAGTAAATCACCCGTTATCACAAATACATATGGACTATTATTCGACTAACGGTGTCGCTGGTTCTGATAGCCCATTGACGATCCTGCACTATTGGTGTCCACATTACGGGTCGTGTTTGCCATCATGGAATTGTCCCGATCACGGTATGAGAAGATGGCGCCACAGTTTCTTACCCATCATCTCTTCCCACGATTATCTAGTCAGTATTCGCCAGAGATATGCAATCATATCGTCAACCTGTGTACCGATATGGTTGTGTTATTCCCTGACACCTTCACCCCATATCGCCAATATTGTCTGAACCTATCCCAATCCCATCTCCCATCGGCTATCGCCCTATCCGTCAATATCGGTAAACATGGCGATAATTACGACGAATTCATCCTGGAGATGTTCATCATGGGTTTGGACAAGGCGTTAACCAGTCCATCATATACCGATTGTGCTCGTATCCTTCTCCCTGGTCTTTGCCCTCTAAGGCGCCCTCGTCTCAATTGCATCACTCATCTCTACAATTCCTTAACCGCCGTTCTATCTCGTCAAGACGCTGTTGACCCTAAACTGCTCGTTCCCATACTAGTTCGCTTCTCTCCCGTTATCCACGAACATCTTAACGACACCCAATCCTGGTCCAACATCATTCTGCAGTTCTGTCTGGATCAGCTCTCGACCGCTAAAGCTCCTCACCGTAAATCGTGTTTATATCTGTTAGAACACGATCCAACCCATGACTGGTCTTTATACGTTCGTATCTGGGAATCGTTCGATACTCAAAATTCCAATGAGCTGTTCCAATGTTGGAGCGGTATCAGTCAGATCATGAACATCCCTGATAGATCGCCATGGCTATTGGCCTTATTTTCATATGGGTTAACGTGCGCTCGCCTCAAAGCCGACGTATTCCAATTGATCATGGCGCTAGAGTCGATTCCCAACGGGCTCGCGCGGCAGTTCATCGTCAAGACGTTATTGCCGTTATCGTGTAATCAATCCTGGGTTCGATCCGTTCGTGGTAAAGATCGCAGGTCGATAACAGCTGAAGCCATATCAGCGGATGTGATGCGTTTCATCACCAACGTTTACAATGCGATCGAGCACGATTGTCAGCTCTTTCTTCAGCAGATGGTCAACGCCGTCTATCTTGATCACGACCTTGGCCAGTACGCCTCAATCGCTGCCCCATTTCTTGAGTTCGTTGCCTCCCAGAAATGTGATCATCGCTGGGTGAACAACGCCCTTGTCGGCCAATTCCGCCGATCGGCATCATTAGCGTACATCCCTAGCGTTCGACTAATCGAACACGAGAACATGTTGAACATCGTCAATCGCCATGGAGATTTTGCCAATCTATCTGTCGTTGTAATTGGCGCATTCTTCACCGCCCTCACCACTGAAGTCGCGCTCTATATTGCTGATTCTCAATGGGCCACAACGCATATCCCTGAATATTGTCGTCATTGGTTATGTGGTCAATCTCTTCCAACAGCCGATCCCCAGCCCTTTATCCGACTCCTCCCGTTAGTATCAGGTTCGTGGATATTCACCGCTCTCCCCCGTATTGTTGATTATTCATTGCCAAATCTGTCTGTACAGAATCATGTGAGGATTATGTTGATATCATCATATCCTGTCTACAATGTATATGTGATGCCCATACCCGACCGTATTCCTCACATCAATTCTGCCCATATCGTGCACGAGCCCTAGTAGCTGGTGTATCTCTCGAACGATCCGATCCCCGATTCGTCAAGGCCGTATCCCGATTCATGAATGATCGTGGTGATGATTTATGCTCAACCCTGTCCTCTCAACAAATGTCTAATGATCAGGCCAAACATTTATTTCAGGTTAACTCAGTCTCGAGCTTTTTTGTTCAATTGAATCTAATCTCGCCGATAGTATCTATTTCGAAGATTTCCTGACAACTCTTCGCTACGAGCTCATGTTCGCCATTGCCAAGATCAAGTCAACATCGCTATAAGTTCTCATCAAGAATCAGCCACGCTTCAGTCTTTATACGATTATCTGGACTCATTGCACAACGTCGCCTCATCGCCATCGCTCCCTCCTCAACTCCTTCAATGGCTTATGTCGTCATCTGAATCCCCTCCGATGGTCTTCAAGTGTCTAGCTCGCTCCATCGGTTTGGGCACCACCGTCTCTGAAGAGTTCGCGGAACTTGTTTTTGATCCACTCCTGAACCTACTATCATCATCGTATGAAGACAGTCTTGCCGATGCCTTCATCGTCATCCGGTTAATCCTCCCATTATTATCGTTGGCGAATATGGCCAAACTTGCGCATGGCGCTATCGACGCCTTCTTTATCGCATCGGCTCGTTGTCAAGCGCAGGTTGCGGCTGGATTCTTGTCGGCCATATTCCCACCAGCTTTAGTTGATCATCAGGATTACCATGAGCAGGTTGTAATCACATCACTTTGTTCTCGTCCTTTGCCGTATTCGCTATCGATCGCGCTCGTTAATCACATGTGCCCAATCTGGTTGACATGCAACAAAATTGCTATTTTGTATTGTAATTTGATCATATCTCTTTCTATTTGCCAAGACTTCGCTGAACAAAATCCGAAGGTATACCATCATTTCACTCGCATTGGTTCCCTAACGATAGCGATTTAGAGCGTTCATGTCCGGATATCCATATTAGCGATGTACAACGCATTCCAAGACCGAACTTTCGTCGATATGTTGATTCGCCGCCATTTATCGGAGTTGAGACAGATCCAGTTATTGCCCAATTCCCGATTCTCATCATCCGTTGAAGGCCGGCAATTTCTTCTGCATATGCAGGTTCGGTTGTCAATTACCCTGACGAATTTCATCCTCATTCAAGGTTCGCATAGGCAATTGGGTTTTTAGCCGATCGCTGTAGTCTTGAAGGAGTGGCCGAGTTCCGATCATCTCTTTGGGAGTTGCTCTATCAAGGGCTAGCTCCAGATGCTCGTCAGGCCACAGAATCGGTCATGGTTAAATTGCTTATATCGCATCCTGTCGAATCATTTGAACAAGGTTCGATTCTAACTGCTTTGCTCAAGATAATCGAAATAGTTGATGTGGTGTCCAGATTGTTGCCCGAGACTGTCGAATTTGCCTTTCCATCCAATTAATCGTCCGACCGTAGAGACGAGCGTTGCTGTAGTTACTGCCAGCGCTATTTTGAATCTGCCTGAACCTATCCCCGCCCATTCATTCACCATTATTGTCGATTCATTGGCATTGCGTTGCTCCCATAACGCTGGGTACATCATTTCTCTAACATCGTTTTTCATCAAAGTTTTGACATGGTCATATTCAGACTGGTTCGTGCAGCGTCGCAATATTACCTCGTTCAAATCTACCAACATGTCCAAGGCAATGCCTTTTCGCCGTTCGCCCTGACGATGGCACAGCATTTGTCTATCAGTCCTGACTTCATAGAACTGGACAAACGAATCGGGCGAAAATTACAAGAGTTTCATCCACTGCAGTTCTGTTCATTTGCGAATGGGGAGTTTCCGGTTATTACGGTTGGGGCCGTTACCGCTGCCATATCTGAAGCACTGTCTCAAATCAAGTCCCATGAGGACGGCTTCGATCCCGATTATAGACGGAAATTATCAAGACAAACACCATCGGCAGAAGCACGGTTTAAGCCCGATGATACTGCCAGTGATTATCAAAAAAAGTTGATCCCACTTGAAAAATACTATCAGGATTTTGATCTGGAATCAAGCAAGAGACTAATTCTCGAGCAAACTTATCGAAGGTTTATTGGGACCTTGATAGTGTTGATTCGATTTCAAATGTGCTTGTAGAGGCGAAGGTGCGAAATCAGCAAGTCCTTTGATATTGTTGGCATCGCTGATTCATAAACCGACCAATCTTGGCGGATTGGCACGGACCGCCGAAATTTTTGGAATCCAGTCGATCGTCGTCCATGATGGCCGAGTTGTCGAAGATCCACAGTAAGTCGTGGATCAAATATCAACTGGATTCAGCCCAAGTAAAATTGTGGTTAGGTTCACAACTCTGTCGGTGACGGCTCAGAAATGGGTTGATATAAAAGAGTGTCCACAGGAAAACCTGCCAGACTACATTGATGGGTTGAAGGCGCAAGGGTGAGTGGCCATGAGATGCATGACCATCGTTATGCTGAATGGAACATTTAGATACATGATTGTTGGGGTTGAACAAACTGCACAAAGTGTCTCACTGGAAGCGTTTGAATTTCCAGAGAAATGCGCGTTGTTATTGGGAACTGAGAAGACGGGTGATTGCCGGCTAACGGATGATTTGACAACTTGATCAATGATTTTCAGGAATACCCGCATCTCTCCTTACTTCCGTTGACGTCTGCGTAGAGATCCCACAGCAGGGAGTCATCCGCAGCTTAAATGTACACGTATCCGGAGGTGACACCCTATTTATATGTGCTTTTTCCAACAACTCTCTAAATCTATTTCCAGCTATTTGCTTATGGCAATACACCTCCCAGCGTCTGAAACAAAAATCATAAATATGCCAAATTACTAAGTATTGTTTAAATTTTCAGTTTTTGCGGGAACTTTTTCACTGAACACGGACGACCTTGAGCGTATGAGCGGAACCTGCGGTACATTTTAGCGATTAGCACAATCGCGTGGATTCATGAGAAGCTACCTTGGATTCCTTGGGTACCGCTGACTATTACAATCCATTCATCTGTGGCGGCCCATTTCTGAGAAACCGCATATTTGATGGTGTCTTCTATCATTTCTTCATCCGATTTCCCGGATGGGACCAACAGCGGCCATACAGCTCGCGTTACTAGCAGTTGCCGATACACGATCCTAGGACAAAGAAGATGGGAAATAAAGCAAAAATCTGAAGTCAGCACATATACGGGTCGGCTGTGACGCTAATGACGGGAATGGACGGCCTGTACTTGGCAACAAATCTTGCCGATGCGCCGCTAAAATACATGTCAAACACATTTGCAGTTGCAGCATGATTTGTGCGAACCTTTCAGTCAGTACGATGATTAATGCTGCATCTAGATTAATATCAATCTTCACTGCTGAAGAAGCAATAGCCTAGCAAATCATGACTTTTATATCAAATAAGATTTAAACAGATTCACCTCAGCTCGGGACAAAGGTTTTGCGGTCTGTGTAAGTATATTGTCGAAAACATTTTCATGGTCTATAGCAAGTTCGGCAGTGGCGCAGATCTTGGCCATTACGCTGACCGCCTCAACAGGAAAGCTTCCTGAACAAAAGTAAGAAACCGTAGCCTCCACAGTTTCACAATCATCACCGCACCCTTTGCCGTCTCCCCAGAAAGCATCACGCAGTCAGATCCATCGAAAACGGCATTGGCCACATCGGTTGCTTCAGCGCGTGTTGGTCTTGGATTAACGATCATTGACTCCAGCATCTATTATAATGACAATTCTAAGGTATAATATTTTTGATTCCCATAAAGATAACAATGTCAAACCTGGGTTGCAGTCACGACCGGTTTCCCTACGGCGTTGCATCCCCGAATCATCCGTTTTTGGGCCATACACACCTGAAATATATATCATATTTCGAACCAATGGTTTTCGAGTATTGTAAACACCTTCTGGATCGGAATTTCCACGCCCATATCACCACGGGCAACCTACAATATATGCAATTGATGAGAACGTTGCTGAAACCCTTCGAATTTGTTTAACCATGATTCCATCAGATTTGGCCAAAATCTCTTCAAAATTGTTGAGACCTTGTTCTGATTCGATTTTGGAGATAATCTTGATGTGCGATCCTTTTGGCCCTAGCACATCTCGAATATCATCAACACCCTGTCCTGCTCAAGTTCAACATTTTCGCAATAAGAATGGCTCAGCAGCTAAGCTCCAACCTGAGCGGGCAAAGGACGCCGCTATGAAGTCGACTCCTTGTTCAACTCCGAACTTGAGATCTGCGATGTCCTTTTCCGAAAGGGAAGGTAAATCGACATTACACCCAGGGAGATTCACCCCTGTGGTTGCAATACATATAAGTCCAATATGCGAATAGTATTACGGAAACCCACCCTTGTTTTCGCCCATTTCGGCGGTGTTTTGCACAATCGTGGTGACCTCATCAGACTGGACATCGATCACTTTCAAATTGATAAGACCATCCGCAATTCGAATAATAGTGCCAATTTTGACGGCCTGTGAACAGTAAATAATCAACAATCTCTGATTACGGCGCTTTGACCTTAGGAAGATTCAAATAATCGATGCCAATTTTGGCAGCGTCTCCTTCGTATTCTCGATCACTTGTACAGAAAATTCGCAGCTCTTTTCCCTCATTAAGCATAAATGGTTTACCACCCTTCAGTTTCAAAGTCCGAATTTCTGGCCCCTTTGTATCCAGCATAATGGCAACTGGGATTCCGGTGGCCGCCGCCGCCTCTCTAACGTTCTTGATGGTTTCAGCATGATATTTATAACTACCATGAGAGAAATTCAAGCGGGCAACATTCATTCCCGCTTTTAACTGCAATGAAAAGAGCTGTAAGGGATCTTGCTGAACTTATAATGATTAATCGGAAGTATACCAGTTGCGAGACCAAGTCAACAGACTGACATGATGGTCCAATTGTGCAAATAATCTTGGTCTTACGGTTAGCTAAAGGAGCAGTGACATCGACCCGGTTGGGCAAATCTCGTCTCAGGAAACGCGACATCTCATTATAGGAGGGAACCTTGCCCATTTTGTTGGTTGTAGTTGTTGGGCGGGTCCCACGAGTCGA
Source organism: Spongospora subterranea (assembly GCA_900404475.1). Lineage (NCBI taxonomy): Eukaryota > Endomyxa > Phytomyxea > Plasmodiophorida > Plasmodiophoridae > Spongospora > Spongospora subterranea. The sequence continues at coordinate 37,076 of OUQQ01000073.1, read as the reverse complement.
CATTGTCATAATTGGATCCAACGAAGCGACTACTAATTCCGGGCGGTGATAAAGGACGAATGATAACGAGTAGTCCCCAGTCTCTTGTTAATACCCCACTGATTGCGTCAACACTGTATATAATGGCACAAATGCGCGTTAGCGGCCTCCGTGTGCCGTGTTACTCGCCGGACTGCCGATTGTCCGACTGCGGCATATCGGAGGATTTGCTTGACTTGAAATGGGAACACGAAATGCCAAGGTCGTGCAGGTTTCTGAAAACAGCAGAGTCCATGAGAATATTCCTTGAAGAATACTTGAAGGCTAGCATGTCGCTTCGGGAGAGGGATAAAACAATGAAGGATGAAACTTATAGGATAATTACACTGATTGATTCCCACTAATTTAATTGATTAATCCAGAGAAAACACGGAAACATTACCGAACACATCACAAAATGAATGGTCAACAAAAACATCTGAATATTTTTAAAAGCAAGGTAAGGAGTAAAGACTAATAGAAAAAGCCCTTAAGTTGAAAATGGTCTTAATCCCCGTAATAAATCCCTTCAACGGTTTTGCGAATCACAATCAGCAAATTGAGACAAAACAAATGACTTGAGTGAAAAATCCGAAGTCCGCGATTGGCATTCCCCGCTACTCCAGTTTAACCAACGATGGGTGGACGCTCAAGAAAGCGTCGTCAAAGCCAAGCCAATGTTGAGAAAATCGGGCGCATGGTCCGCCGTCAGATGTTTCCGGTGCTGGAGAAGAGCTCGTCCATTAGGCGTGAAATAGTCATCCATGCACGGCAGCGGCAAGCTGCTTCGACAACTCATGAAATATGTTTTGCATGCGGTAAAACTGGTTGGTCATTCTGGCAAAAACACGATCGACCTCTATCGAACCATGACTTGGGAAAAACTGTCCAAAGCAATACTTTCCTACCTCCATACATTTCTGTGAAACTTGGGCATAGTGCTCACCTACTCAAATTTCGTGATCAACGCCAGAACGTTCACAAACTGGATCAAGCAGAAGCAGTATTATGAAAATGTATTCGTAAGTCGTTGAAAAAACTACACTCAGAATGTAGTCTCCAATATCAGGCGGTTTTCACATAAACCATGTGCAATTGGCTCGGACCTGCAGGTTCATTGATATGGTCAACGACCACATATATCCTGTGAAATTTCTAATCACCGCCAATCGCATTGATATTCACGATCAACGTTGAAATTCTACTGCGATCGTAACTTACAGAGTACCACAGCGCTTCTGGATAATATCCACCAAATTCGAAGTGGCCAGTATTATGGACATTGGTCGCACAACCCAGAGTCTCGACAACTGGACCGTTTAATTGATTGGCTGATTTTGTTCACAACTGACGCCATTTGTGAACCCTTTGATACAATGCAGGAAAATATTCCTACTGTAGTTCAACAGGTCCTGTCAGATCTTTCTGACCATCATCTGGTTATCAGACGAATGTCTTTACTATATTTCCTTTCCTGAAAGGGGAATGTAGTTCACTCCACAGTACAGAGCGCTCTTAAGGTCTTCTTAAATGTTGCGAATGTTTTTTAGTTTGCTCAAACATGATATATATTACAATGGCTTTTATTGGTTAAAGTTCAAAGCTGCCGACATTGCGCGTTGATCTAATACAGGTTGTGCAGTGGAAACTGTGAACAGTTCACGACGGATCTCAGGAGTAATCTGATGATGTTCATGAACACGCATAACGCTTTTCAATTTCTCCTTGTGCTCCCTGAAAATGGTTTCAGCAACAGTTAAAATCAGACCTAGAATTTGGCAACTGACGCGATAATCACGTTCTTATAACGCTGAGCGAAAACCAGGAATGTCTGGTGCCAGATTACGGGCAGAACTCTATCATCAGATATGAATCCATCAAAATACTTGACCATAGCAGAGATGACCTAATGAAAATGGATAGGTTAATGGGCCAATCACGTTTGCCTGAACTGATATGGACCTGATAAGGAAGGGAATACTTCTTGTTGAGTAAGGTCTTCATAAACATGGAGACGGGACCTGAGTAAGGCATCTGGGCCAGCTTGACCAGGGCGGCACCAGAGTGCATCATCGGGATTGAGATACGAGTCAGGATCGAGCAAACGATAACTGCTTCTCTGGCCGTACATGCGTCTTCAGCTAATGGCAATAAAATACCTTTGAAGAACGCAGCCGGCTTGAATATCGCTTTCCTCATCGCCATGTACAAATGGAAGTTGAGCTTCTTGTGGGATTCGATATCGGCCCTTATTCTCGGTAGAAGGACGAGGTTGTAAAAGCGCTGTGCCATACGGGAATTGAAGTTTGACGCAAATAATCTGGTGATCGCGGCTAACGCGGCCGATGTCCATTCCGTCGGTTTCGTTAAGTGCATGATCTCTTCCCAGTTCTTCAACGATGGGACGACCTTGATCGCTTTCGGAAGCTTTCCTAGCGAGATTTGTTAGAACTGACAAAATAATCGCGACCTGATTTTTGCAACAACCTGATCGATAACGGGACAAGAGGACGCCAACCTGGGAGTAAACGTGGACAACTTTCTCAGGAATTTGAACTTGAGCAATTTGCATGGCTTGATTCTCCTCCTTCTCCTTAATCTTCTCCATGATCATATCAGCCAACGTACGACGTACAGGAGCGGCTCCAGACATGTACATGTTCAACATGGCCTCATCTTCAGCCGACATTTCTACCGATAAATCGGCGTCATTGTATGCGCCATCGTCTACCACCGAACTCAACATTCGCATCATACTCGTAAAGTCTGCTAGTTACCTTCCATCTCTTCCACGTCGTATTCAACATCATCAAACGAGAACGGCTGACGGTCTGGTTTCTGAATTCCCATATCCTCATCGTCTTCTCCCTCAATCTCAATCTTTTGTTGTTGAGCCTGACGCAAAATCTTGGCAGTCAATTTTGATGGGACAACGTCTTCGTTTTCTTCGTCATCTTCGTTGATTGTGCTCAGCTGCGATGGCAAACAATAATTCATGACGGATTTTAGAAATTAGCGTGGGATTAACCGACCTTTTGACGATTGTCCAAAGGGATAGAATGCAACGATTTGGTGGAAAGATTTCCATATTTTCTCAAATCGTTATCTTCAATTTGAATCGCGAGCGGTTGGCGAGAGGTTTTGGGAGCGCCCACTGATTTTCGAGGTTTGCTAACTTTCCCCATGATCGTTTTCTTCAAGACTGGTTTTCCGTTGGGTTCGGAGTCCGTCACGGAGTTGCCGGGATCGATGACCAAAAACCGCAAGTGGAATAAAAGTCCAGGAGATGGTTGGGCCAACGATTCGCAATGGCCATCGTCAGCAATGGGAAAGGAATACCACAGCGATATTTAGGGATATTGATCCAGAAGACCATTTTGACTCTGTTCGCGTCGATGATGATGATCTCGGTAGGCAATCCGGCCCGTCAACAATGGAAATCAGGCGAAGTCGCCGAGCCAGACAAGTTGATTCCCGTAAAGAGGATTCTGCATTAGAGCAAATCTCCAGAAAAGATTTGGGTCTAGAAAGTGATTCTGAATCTGAGAATGAAAGTGGTACTGATGATAGTGAGGAAGATGATATTGTTGAGCAATGTGATGATGATGACGAGAGTGCTGACGATGAGTCGAGCTGTGGTCAAGAATCCAGTCCCGATGATGAAGTTTCACCAGCCAGTTTATCCTTAAGTAACGGTGGTGTGATGAAGACGCTAGAGGCGTTGGAACAAGAGGATCAGATGTTCATCATGGGATCAACAGTTTCACGTCAGGATCAGACTGATCAAGCGACGCGAGTTCGGAATCAGAAGAAGCTTTGCGATAATGCCCTTGATCTTCGAATATCTCTACAGCGCTCGTTGCAACTTGCTGCTCGTTTACCTTACGGATTTGGATACGAAATCGTCAAGGAGTCATCCCCGGAAATCGCCACCGTTTACTCGAATGTCTCAGTTAATATTCAACAACTTCTCTCGAGCGTTCTCGCGACTGAACGTCGTGCTCTCTCTGCGTCTGGGAATTTCGATTCAGTTTTGGGGTCTTTGCCAAACAAGCGGAAGTGTCTTGATCTCGATGCAATCTGGACCTCAATTGATGAGCGATACCAATCGACTTTGTCGCAGCGGGAGTCGATCATTGAATACTGGAGCGGGCGAACACAGATCATGAACGGTGGACGCTCTCTGTCCAATAAGAAATTCAAGGCACTGAATCAGAGCGCAATGTCGCAGGTCCGATCATCGTTGTCGGATATGGAGCCGTTAAGGGCAAGAGCACTTCACAATCGCGAAAGTCTCACGACCTTAGGGTATGATCAACAACCGGAAATGTACGATGATACAAGTTTTTACCATTCCTTGTTGAATGAGGTAATCAGTCAGCGAGGAACAGATGGTCTGCCATCTGCCAAGGTTGCAGGGAAGGGTGTCGGTGATCGAGTACAGAAGGTTGTCGATCGGAAAGCCAGTAAAGGGCGGAAAATCCGATATGTTGTACAGGAGAAACTTGTCAACTTTATGGCTCCTTGTTCAGAGATCGCCGATTTCGAATTCGATATTGATCAGTTATTCACTCATCTGTTCGCTTCCTAATACAGCATTATCTATGACATTAATTATTAATCGTCTCCAGCTCCTTCAATATTGCCTGAGTGCCGTTTTCTGCCACTTTCCAGTTCAAGACCAGTCAAATTTCATAAAAAATTCAAAGACTCGTGGCGGTTGTCTCTTGCAATTAAACAACAGTCGAGTTTGGCACCGGTTCAATAGGATCTCACGTTTTATCGTAAAAAAACATCTACAGTTATTGAACGAAATTGCTTGACGTCGCTGGTTTACAACTCGAAATGTTTTTGCAACGGGTAACGTTCTCAATCAAATCGCCTCGTTATAGATCTAGGTTAGTGCTCAAGTACAGTTTTTTGTAAATACTTCTGCATTGTTTGTTCGAGTAAGTTTGGCACTTATACAAGCACCTGCCGAAATAACTTGGCATTCAATCACTCACTCATCAGCAGTCTTACCCACGTCCACATCCTTACCGAGGGATGCCATGTTGAAAATAGGAACCCACATTGAGAAAACAGGATTGACAGCGAGAAAAGCGGCTTGAAAACTGTTGCGAATGTAATACACTTTTCTGAAGTCAGTTCTCAAGGTGCTGCAATATTCGAATTGAAACACAGCGTTTGTAGGTAAACGATGCATTATCAGCAATCTCTTTCTCATGATTGATTACAATGTAGATTACTTGAAACATGTAATTAGGCCATGTTGGCCGCAAGTTTATGCAATTTGCGGTAAGAGATGGATTATTCCTTCTCCGAAGGTGCTCAAGAAGAACAAACAGTTTTTCCGCGGTCAGTGTTGATTTGAGACTACGTTGCTCAATCAGCGATTTGAACAACATTGGCAGAGAAATTCGACATGAACCATGCCGACAACGAATATCTTCAAATATCACATTAGGCGTATAAACAGCAGACATCAACGAGGGCAACAAAACGCATGGGGTTAATGATCGAAAAGCGGATTAAACCTTGTCAGCGAAATTATTGCGTAAGGGAAAGCTGTGGCACAGCTAGTTTCTGATTGATTTTCTATAACAGCAAATATTTTGTTTCCATCGCCTAAAAGCTAATTCTAAATCCATGTCTTCCCAGGAGACGAAACTCTTAGAAAGGTAAGTGAGGCTTTGGACGAAGATTCGGAGGGTCACGCTGAAGGGTTTCATTTACGAGATTATGAACAGATGTTTTGCAAAACGCATATACACGTACTATAGGTGCTCATACACGCAAGAATGGGAAGAGGCAATAAGAATCTCATGAAGTGCAAAAAGGCACGATTATTGTGCTAGTACATCTTAGGGTAAGAATTAGGCGAGGGTCCCCAAGCCAGACATTCATCGAATTGCATTTCTCGGCCACCCCAGTTGTGTTTAGGAAACCGCTTCAGTGGGCACGATTCTTCCCAAGCCGCACTGGGTGAATATATGATCCCATGACGGGGAACCACCGGACGATTCCCGACGACGATCGTGATGAAGTATTGACCTACAATGTCAATATTCCGACCGTGTCCTCCCGAATTGGTGCATCACGCATGACAGTGATCGACTAAAAATGCGCAATCCCCAGACGGTCATATTAGTGTGGGTGGAGCGCTCAACAGGAAAGGTGAGGTCCATTCAACACACATTGCGGTATCAGGGGCAGTGATCAGCAGGAGGTGAAATACAACTCAGGGTCAGATATCGATACCATATCGATCACCCCGAAACTTCATTCCTTAGTCATCTAGTTGATGAGAGGTACGAACGGCACTGGCATAGCCTATTCGGCTGCGTATTGATGTTTCGGTCGTTTGGATCAGAGCAGATGCAGGCAGGCGGAGCTAGAGCTAGATTACGAAGCACATGCTCCTCTGGGCGCCCCTTCTTCCCGGCGGTCCTAGATAGAACGGCCGCCTTTGAGAAGGAGATCGAAGCCCTAGAACGGGGCTCGGCCCACGTCCAACTCCAGGAAGGGCTGGTAGAAATGCAGAGGCGAAAAGCAGAGCGTATTGCTACTGCCGAGCTGTGGAGAACGCAACGCATTTCCAACGTCGAAAACGAGTTTGATGGTGCTGTGAAATCAGCTGTTGATCAATATAATGTTGGTGTGATGAAATGTGATGTGTTTTTTTGTTAACAAATCTCGTTTTTAGGAGGATTTGAGGTTGTTACGAAATAAGCTTATCGATAACATTAAACGCAATCGCCGACGATTTCAAGATACGAACGGCATCGATCAACGACCGTCATCTCCAGTAAAAAAACGGTCAAGGACTGGACCAGTTTTTGCTGCGACATCGACTAGATCGGCGGCGGCCGTTCAAAATCAGCAGAAGCCAAATCCTGCTAAGATGAGGTTATCTGATGATGAAGTTCGACAAGATCTCAAGCGTATGCACAAACCGTTCGTAGCGCATTCTCCGAAAACTTCTCGTCCCACACCTCTTGTTCGCGTTGACAATGGTCGCTTGTGCATCGGGTCTACTGAGTTTAGAAAAGGGGATCTAATCGAATGTGGCCGGCCTGATGCTATCACGAGAGGGCGAATTCTTAATGTCACTGAGACAGGTAACTGACTCTGTCAATTTGTGTTAATTCCTGATTGTATCTTCATATAGAGTTGCGATTAATTGATGATCACAAAGATGTGCGATTGCTAATGTTAGCCTTCCTTCGATCAGGGCTTGCCTCAATCAAGCATTGTATTAGCTCTGTAGAACAGTTTGAAGACGTCAATCACCATCCAGAAGTGGCTGATGCCGTGCGAGACAAACAGAGTTGCACAGAAATCGCCGAAACTAAAAATGTGATGGTCGACCAAACGACAGCACAAGATGTATGTGTTGAAGACTGGGACAAGGTTGAACAAAATGCGGATCGAGGATCTTTCGATACCTGGAGACAAGGCGAAGTAGATTTGCCATCAAAGACGAACGAGTTAGATTTGCAAGGTGCAGGTGAATCACCGGTGTCAACAGTTGAGAAGTTCGCCCCCCAGTCGGTATCTCCTAATTCGGCTGATAAGGAAGAATCCAGTTCCAGTGATGATGATCGAATGCTAGAAGCCACGTTGAATCCCGTATCGCTACACATAATTCATGCAGAAGCAGAAGCTGACACTTTTGAAACCCCAATTATAACATCATAAAGTCGATTACAAATTTTATTATACATAGAGAAATGATGATTGTGACTTTGTGCTACCGAAGTTTTTTCACATCGAGATTTGAATGATGTAGCGATATGGGAAAGATCCTAAAAACATGATTGGTCAAACACAGTATGCGATTAATAGAACACAAAAATGTCAATGCAAAAATCAGGAATCGGAATCAGGTTTCCACGCCTGATTCCTATATGAGACTTCTCGTCATTATAATCCGAGTAGCTGGTTCATTAATTCATCACGGTTACGTTGCCCAGTAACAAAACAAAATACAATTGATTGAACGTGGGAACTTACAGAATAAAATCATCATGACAAGGCTGTTGTGCAGGTGAAGCGAATCAGCATTTTCAAGTGTGAGCCACATGTGGATCCGCATCACAGTAGAGGGAAATCTTGCCGCCACGGACTCCGGCGGGTAGCCGGTGAAGCAAAACATTTATGACTAAGCCCTAATAATAAAGCGCGTCTGTCTTGGGCGGTAAAAACGTTGACAAAGACGGAAAGCAAATTCCTCCAAAGGAACCGCATTCTCCAAAAACGACAGCATACAAGATGCTCGAACAGGTCCGTTACAATCGATGGGAAATGTTTTAAAACAGGCAGCACATAGCAGCGGTTGACCGGTATTTAGCTGTACTGAATATTTGGTTATCAAGACCATGTAAACTGAATTTGCCAGGTTCATGCATACACCACCGTTTTGGCGTCTGACGAGTTTTGATGCAGTTAGAGACAATCCCGTTGTAAAATAACAGCAGCTGCGCATAATTGAGATCCCACATGAACGTTACGTTACGTTCACAGAGTAGAGTCACTGAAGCAGTCGTAATGCAGTTCGGGCAGGGAATATGCAGTGAATGCAGAAAATACATCCCAAGGATCATCTATTCCAAATACTATGCCCAATTTGTCTCCGTTATATTGCAAGAAACTAATTTTGACTGCAACATTGTCTCAGTTGTCAAAGATGTATAATACTTTCTAGGACAGCCAGCTTTCTAAAGGTGTTTTTTTAATGTGACTATTTCATGACTGAATGTTTTTGCAGTTTGACAAGCCCTCAGAATACGGATGTTGTCTCCCGCTATCCAGTTGTTCTTCGTCAGCTCAGGCTTGTATGATGCATATTGTGTGTATTTGCACTTGTTTGTGGGCTTTGTGTAAGGTTTGATATCGAGCTTGTCAAAAAATCTCCAAATCGTTCCCCTTTAGATAAGCCAAACTGTTCACGACGATGGATGAGACCGTAGACCAGGTTAGAGATTCGTAACAGAATCATATGTTTTTTCAGAAACAAAATCTTTTTTCAGTAGAGTTTTGTACTTCTTATAGGTACGTCGCAGATTTTGCTGAACTAATCGTACATTTGTTATATATATATTGAGACGCATCTCAATTTCCACAACTTTTTGTTTCAAAGAAACGTCGTAAAAGCTTGACCTACTGAGAATTCATATACATAGTGCAGCAGTCTTGCAGCGGCAAAGACTGTCCCGATAGTTTAGCCATCAGCATATAAAACCTGTAAAGTTGATCTGTTGATTCTAATATCCAACGCGATGGTGATGAATGATGGATTTCCCATCGCTTCACGCACAGAATACAGTGGAGTTTGCTGGCGAATGCAGTTGCGAGCGCGCAACCAATCAGTCACAGGGCCACAGGTTCTCATTGGTCCACTATATTGTATCTATACCTCCATACTGCCCGGTATGAACTTAATTCACAAGAGCGTTCAATGGACGAGTCAACGTGGTGATTCTGGGGGAGAATGGGACGGGATGGTGACCAGGAGACCGTCGCTTCCATCGATCTAGGCACATCGTTCATTGCTAAAGTAACTACGGCTCTGGGAAGGCATGATGATGCTGCCATATCCTCTGCAATTAAGTCCTTGATGGTGGGTGCTCTTGGTAGTCGCCACGTACTGTTTCATGAATCGTTTTACTAGGAGATCAGTCGAACGACAATGGCTTCTGCAGTATGTGCCAGTACTGATTTACCTTTTTCTATTAATCACTGCATATTAACGGAATCGTCACCCTCCATTGTTAAATGGTTGTTCGAGCTTCTCACCGACGATGACCAGGCCTTATGCGATTTTGTATTTCAATTTATTCCAACGCTATCATGGACATTCCTTCGTCGCATTCAGTCAGCAAAACCTGCATCAGCTGTCGGGGTCCTTTTACAGGCGATTTGTCTCCGGCGAAGCGACTGTGGATCATTGGAAGATCGGTTTCAATTAGATAATCCGTTGCCCGACCTCTCGATACCCTCAATGTACCATTCTCCCACTCCAATCCAGAAGCAGGCTGCAACGACTGCATTAACGGCCAACCAACTACGCGATCACGACCTTCGTTCAAGGGTAGGGACATCGGTTAATGTTGAGTATATTCACGTATCGGATCCGTCAACTATGAGCAGCATCAAGTTAAGTATGTAGTTCATGTTTGTTGAGTTTCGGGATTTTATAATACTTTCTTCTCCAAAAGTTCGGTCAGCGCTGTCAAAGTTCATCCTTGCAATGCCCAGAATGTCGTCAACGTCCGTCACAAATTTTTGTCTTCTTAGCGCCAGGTATTTTATCATGCAACGATGTAATATCTTGATGCCTAAACCTTTTGGGCAGATTGTGTGCATCAGATTCTGCGAACCTTTCGCAGTTTACTCAACTTATATGGGATTTAGCAACGGAAAAACAGACCTTTTGCGCCCAATCTCTTTCCATGGTGGAGCTCGAACAGCTTTTAGTTCAAGGTTTAACTCATGCTTTGATAACTGAAGGCTGCCGCTCAGTTGCTATTGTTGCAATTACGGCTTTACATCGGAAAGCAACACAGGATATCAATCCTGTTATTCTGCTTTCGACTACTTGTCTTATGGAAAGGATCCGATATGAACTCTAGTAATTGATTCATGTCAAATGTTCCATGATATTATCACTGATCGACTCTACTGGGCTATGCTTGCAAAGATTACGAGCTTCTATAATCTGAATTGTAAATACAAGAATTTTATTTAACTTTTTACCCGCAATATGCCTCATGGGGTGTCTTCCGTTGCATTGCTTGATGGTTCAAATGCAACGTCCCGTGCAACGTTTTTCGATCGAATTTCGGTTATCAATTGCCATCCCTGTCTTCACATGCAGTTTTTGCTGACAGAAACGAGAGGGATAACCGGTTCACTGCACTCGAATTGAATTATCTGTTTGAACTAAGAGTAAGAGTACCTAATTCTCGTATACAACCAGCATACTCCTCAGAAACAAACTGAGGTTGATTGTAATCAGCAGACTTCTCGTTTGACATATAGATTGTGAAATTTGCATTTCAGAAGGGTACAAATCGAGCACCTGTGCTATCGTGAGGGAGCCTAAAACTCAATGGCTGTTGACGTTGCTGGGTTCCTGGAACCAAATAAATTCGACAATTCCATGACCAATCGTTCTGTGTCATTGGTCAAAACTGCCCAAAATTTATTTGCGACCTGTCTGAAAGGAGGTACGGGTGTGCCGTGGGAGGGATTCCGACCACTTCAACCTGAGTTTGGCCTCAACGGCGGCCATATATTGATCAAGCACGCATTCAACGCAGAAGCACACTTGAAAATTTCTGCGGTGTACAGGCGTTTCGTCTCAAAAGTGGAAAAACATTGGCGCGCCAAGTGATACAGCGAGTGGAAAACTTTCACCCTGATTATCAAATGATGTCCATCCAAAATCGATCATCGTTAACCTTACATGTGACCGAAAGGGCACCATTCTTTTATCTGCTAGATCGTCTAGCATGTCATGATTACTATGGACACCCACATCAAGTGACTGTTGTTATTCAAAGATATCCAGAGTAGATGATTTAATTATACGTACCACATCTACAATATTGGTGATGATCCTATTCCAAGCTAATAAAACCTGGACACAAATTTGAAAGATTTGCGTTTGCACAGTCGTAGAAGCTACCCACTGGTCGTTCATCGCCAATCAAGAACAAATTGAGATTCCAGGTGTCGAAAAATAATCATGCCATCGTCCCGTTTTTTTCCAGCTGTGAGTCGTCACTGGATAATTCCTCAAATATATCGCAACTGGTTCGTGCAAGTTCTCTCTCGACCAATTGTTTGCATTCTTGAATGAGGGGATGTATCACCGGGAAAAATACTGACGAATCCACTTGAGGAGAGGGAGTGGTCAAATCGGCGATATCTTTTGTTGGGAGTATTGATCTTGAAGTCGAGGTGATAAACGCTCCTTTCCACGAGAAGCGATCAGTCCAAACTGGCGCCTGCTCTAAAACGCTTGCACTCGTTTGCGAGTATAGTTGAATTACAAGCTCCCTTATTGTTCCAGCCAACACACCAGATTGGATTGGAGCCGTCTGCAGCCGCCCGTTTTCATTAACCACGAAAAAATTACTCGATAAGCCTTCTAATACTTGATCACTTTCGTCGATAAGAACAACTTCATCAGCTTCAGGACGCTTTTTCTTCGAAAGGTTTTCTCGCAACGACGCCCATAGACTGTCTTTCGTTGCTCCAAACTCGAAACGGGTTCCACGCATGGCATCAATGCAGACGGATGGGACCATCCTTGGCTGAAAGGGCGACAAATGGATCCAGACAGGCATCGGATCGACAAAATGAAAGTCTATGCAGGTTCAATTCCATATTAATTAATATACGAATCAATATTATCACCTTGTATTGGCAATACTACTAGTACGCTGAGCTCAGGCCCAAGATCTGGATGGACGTTCAAAATAAAACGCATTCCTGTTTTAACCAGTCGCGCAATCGTATTTGAAGGCACATGCAAATTAGTCATCGAATTAAACGACGACGATAACCGTCGCATATGGTGGTCAAAGCATAAAATTCGTCTTCCATAATCGAAGGCCTTCATTACTGTATACGAACCTATTTTCGATTTACAAAAAAATCAGAATAAAAACTCGATTTAGATTATAAAGGCAACCGACTTCTCGGACAGGACAAGAGAAAGTCTCGCAGACTTGTCTGGATGAGAGAAACAGACCCATTCCTGTATAATGCACATGATTTCATTCCACTGTCATTGGCCGGCCAGGTGGAGTCCAGTGCTTGTCTGTATTTGGCTTGGCGTCAGACCAGACCACTTTACCAACTCTGACGGTACAGTTCACTCAGATGTACACTACCGCGCCCCGTGGTGAGTACCTATACTGCGCTTCGAATTCGTGAAAAAAACGTTTTTCTTTGAAAAATGAACAGGGTTCTTTCCTGTTATTGCTTTCAACAGGTCTCTGCGAAGCAATCATTGGACGTAGTTTTCTGTAATCAGCATTATCCCACTAATTTCTACAACCACAGTCACAGATGCTCTTCGCCTCGTTGACCCCATCAACCAACACCAGGTTGTTATGGAGATAAAAACGATTAGATATCTGATTCCACTTTCCTGCTATGAAATACCAACGGCCACAAAACCGGGATTAGAACAATTGCTGATTTGTCCATGTACTTACTTGATGTGGGTTACGTACATTCTGTGACCAATTGAGTGATGTTACGATACAAGCCCAGTCAGCAGTTAGGTATTAACACGCCGCATAGCTTATCTGACTGCACCTATACTTTACATTTCCTGGATACGGATCCGCCTCAAATCGTTATTCATATAATCTATATATGATCCGGAAACTGGTTAATGACGCCCAATGATCATCGATACGAACAGATAGACAGAGGTCAAGAATCCGGGGACGAGGCCGAGAACGAGGATGAGGACGAGTCGGAAGAGGATCAATTGCTGATCGGTGTTCCCGATCGTCATGATATATGGGATCAGGTGCACCATCTTCCATCGGTTTTGTGGTGGGCTCATATTGATTGTCAAAATTTTAGCCATGGTGGGTGTTTTTTCTGACCGTACTACTTTTGCTCGGTCTCATTGCTGCAAGGTATCCCTCTGTTTGAAACAACAATCATCAGGAAATGACATACTTCCAGTATTACAGTTCATGCGGCCGTATGCACAAATAGATCCCCTTTATACAAACCAATCTCCAAAGATCAGTTTACCATCCTCAAAATCAGGCAAAATCTTGTCAGCATGAACCTGGGACTTTCCAATGTTACGGCATGTCGAATTCCACGAATGGTTGTTGATGGTTCTGGACCTTCCTGGATGGTGACTCCTGGTGAAAACATCGGTGCAGTACGGTGCACCAGCGAACAGCAGCTGGTGCTATCCGTTGGCAACACATTACAGAGCGAGCCAGTACATCTGGTCACCGAATCTCTTTTAGGAATGGGAGATATTGTATCACCTATGCATACAAGATTTCTTCCGATGTTGTCAGTTGATCAATTATTGACGCAAACAGCTGCTGGCACAGCAACTCTCACGTCAGCGAATCAGTTCCATCGGGGACAGGGTCTGGTTGTACCAATGTTAGTCGGGACTCTAATTTCGCGTTAAAGCTTTTCAATGCAACCTAAACTCCCATCAGGTTGATAGGAGGGGACCTTCCACATATTAGCGATATTTACACCTCGGATTTGGTTGGAGTCATCGATCGAGCTACTGATTTTCTCTTCGTCATGCAGGACGCATGCCCTTTGTCGGTCGTTTCCGAAAGTGATGACTCGATTTGGAAATCGTGTTCATGCGCCTACCCACCATCAAGCCACACATTGAGGTAGCAATAATTTGCAAAATACGCTTCACCGGTGTGTGTTTTGATATTCCACTGTGCTTTGCAGTTCCAATGGGTCAACGCTGTTTGGAGCTGTATTTGCTAACAATCATTTCTCGAGCCATATGCATTACGTTAATGTCAAGCCTGATGCGCTTGTCAGGTTGCGAATTTTCAACGCTGCAAGTGGGACCAATTTTCACATAAATGTGACTAGCGACGATGCATACATCAAGTCAATAATCGTTGCAGTTGATGGACAATGGGTGGAACCGGTTGAGTTAGAAGATGTATTGGAACCACTTTGGATCGGTGTCGGGCAAAGGATGGATGTTTTAATATTCGTACCGAGTCGCAGATGGACTCAGATAACCGTCATAGCAATCGAAGAAGGTGATGGTTTAAGAAGGCAAATAGGTAGTTATTTTTCCAGAAAAATGGTTCACTTGCCCAACAGAATGTTTGATTAGGAATGACTTTGGAGACTGAACATGATGCAAAAGCATCATCTACTGATAATTCTCCGTCCCGCCTTGTGGAAAGCAGCTATTGCTCAACTTGGAATAACGAAAGGCTATTTAATCGGTTACCCTTGATAAAAGAGGCCACGGAAACAATATGCCAAAGCTGCACACAAGAAAAAAACAAACTGGTTACAACAATGGTTTTAGGTCAAGATAATACCATCAACGGTTTTCGTTACGGTGATGAAGGCCAAACCTCGTTAAAGGTCTCACTGGGAGATCAAGTCAATATCACATTCGTGAATGAAGCTCATGATGCCATTTCAATGCGGATTCAGGGACACACTTTTGTTGTGACAGAGTTCGATGACGTCGCAACAACCAAAGGTGCTATCCGCGACACAATTTTGATTCCACCTTCGAAGTCAATTATGATTTCATTTGAGGCGTTGAATCCAGGATCATTTGTCATTGCTAGCATGCATGAAATTCGTAGGCAAAGGGGCATGGCCATACCTTTGGAATACAGCCTATAAAAAACAATATTTTTCTTCCCAGTTCCGCAAGAATTGTCAACACTGAGTTAAGTTATTGATTGTGCCAATTAATGTATTATCAGGTAGGGGTTCTGGCGGGCGGGGACCTGACATTGCGCTGCCGAGCTGGAGCTCCAAGCCAGTAATAAATCTTTGTGAGAGTCATGAACCAGGAATCGCCCGAAGATAAATCCATATCTGTAAACCATTGATGAGTCCATTTCTAGAAGCCATAGGGCAAGCTTACAGTGACGTTCTGGGGGTCCGTCAATCTTCTTCGTTTGTCTTTGAGTTTGTGCTCCTGGTACGATCACCGCGGGTCTTGGAGGATTGGGTGAATGAGAGAGTACCGGCGATGTAGAAAACGTTGGCGGCGGTGGAGCTGGCCTTATAATAGAGGCTGAATGGTTACTGTGGGTCTTTATTGGTGGGGGCAGTTTTGAAGATTTAGGTGTGGAAGATATATTGGAAGAATTGAGCATGTCTGCGGCAACTGAGGCTGCTTGATTTTCCATTTGAGACATGGCGGCGTTTCGCAGCATCGAGTTTGATGTGACTGCGGAAAACCCACCTAGGGGATCAAATATTGAAGCCAGCTGATCGGCAGGTGACTTCTGAGCGCCGTTCCACGTACGATAAATCGCACCAAAACAATCATTTCTTGACACAAATTGTTCGAAAAAAAACTGGTCAAGTTTGATTTGAGAGCCAATTCCCGGAACAGGAACAACATTTCATACCTTTGTTTCACGCATGGTGCTGACCACAATTCCTTCTACTAGCCCAAAATCCTCTGATGTAAGCCCAACGATTTCCGTTAATGGAATTCCGATCTGTAGGAACTCATTCAACTTTTGAACGAAATAAACAGGTTACCAGGTAATCTTACTCGAACAGGTTTGCTCGACGTCGTAGCAGCATCTTCGGCAAATGATAAATGATTGTTAGATATATATATAACCCCAGAATGTCTTTTCTTTGCCTTCTGTGCCTGAAAAGAGGCAAGCGATTCCCAGAGTTTGCATTTAACCGCTGGCAAAAGACAGAATGAACATGTTAGTTGAATCAGCATTGATGAAGTAAAATACCATGTAGAAGTTGCTCGTCAAGTTTAAACGTGTTGAACAGCCTCTTGAACTCTTGAACATCAATTGCTGACGGAGGGGGGCATGCTGATGAACTCTCAACCGGTTCGATACGCGGCCTGAAAACCTCTCCTGTGTCCAGATTTCGAACGACAAATTGGTCGTTGATGGACATTGTGGTGCGCGGCACCTAAACAGCAGGAAAGGGTGCCCCGACAGGCAAATATTGTTCCCAATGTGGCGAATTAATCTTAAGATATTAAGGCCAGGGACACGATTCAGATGAGAGAGACCCAACAGCACGGACTCCTGTGACAGTGATGGGCGTGGGCGTGGCCATGTCACGAACCCCCAAATCCGCCATTTTGTTTTGTATACAGAACAGTCTGCCGGCCCTTTCCTTCATTCCTGAATTGCCAAACAAAAATGCCACTCCCTGTCCGAAGTATTTCTTCTGACTTTCACTTCAGCACTAGAACTTTTAAACATTATTTACTTCTGGAATCGAAATGTGTATTTAGAATTTGAAGTTGTAGAGAGTTTTCTACGAATGATGACTGAGAGATCTATAGAGGTTTCTGGTAGTAATTGACGACACGGCGCCAAGGCTACCTATAATTTTGAGTACCTCCGACGTGTCGTGGACATAGTAATGCGCATTGCTAGGTTTGATGCCCACGCAAACCTGAAGCGGCAAACTCAGACGATGGTACGAAGACGAGCTTTGTCCTTACCGTATACGTTTTCCCTTTAGTTTTTGAACATCCTGATTGAAGGGCTTGGAATGCATCTTCGTCACTGCGATCGTCGCCGATGCAAAGTAGAAAGTTTGGCAATCCATTGTCAGTCTTCAATCTAAAAAACAACAGTGTTATAAACGGAAGTTGTAACGTCAAGTGACATACTTGTTGACAATTTTTAGACTTGTTACGCCTTTACTGATACCGCGAGGTTTAACTTCGAGGATCCGATTGAGGTCGTATCGAACAACATCCACTGATTGAGAACTCTCCAGTAGCTACAATGAAAACATTAAAGACGCATTGAAACACCAACGATTACCGACTTTTTCGATGTATTTTCCTAATTCACTGGCTTGTGATCTGCCGTATTCTGGATCTGCGTTCTCGTAATGCCAAACCAAAGCAGACTCTTTGATTTCGATGTAGGCTCCATCAGTCCGGTCCGAATATGATCTAAGACAGATACAAGCTTAATGTGAGCACGGTCAACACAACTGGACGGAGTTAGATACTTCATTAGCTCGATGGTTGTTTCTTTCCAACTCAAGTCGTTCAAATTTGGAAGGGCCTCCCATTCGGCATCACCGGGCCACTGAGATACGTTGTTTCAGTGACGAAGCAATAAAAATTACGTAACAAACTTTGATATAGACTCCTTTCTCTGCCGCCAGGCCGAGTCTTGGTACAGAAGCAAACCAATCGGAGAGTTTTGCTCTTTCTCTGCCGGAGATGATGAAAACAATATTATTGATATCATCACAAAGCCCTCCAAGAATCTTTAATGTTGACTCTGGTGGCCTTTCATCAATATTGGTTGACAGAGTGCCGTCATAATCGAACAACAGCAGTCGGTTCTTCGAGCTTCGATATGATGTTATAATGTCCGCCTAGGAAAGAATTAAAGGAAAATAACAGAATGATTTTTGCACTATCAGACCTCCTGCAAATGACGAAAATCTGCTTTGAGCCCAATCAACCTAACCCCTGATCCCCAACCAACTTGCACGTAATTGAGTGCTTCCGACTGTTTCGACGCTTCGCCAAGGTCGACAAGGAAGCCTCGCGCCCAATGCTGAAACGTATTTGCAAGCACATATTTGTGCCGGCGAGCATGTTGAACTGAAACGAATGAATGTACAGAAGTGATTAGAAACCTCAACTTACCAACACGCGTCGGTTGAGACATTGAAAGCGCTTTGCTTAAGGCCTCTTCAACTTCTTCTAAATCCAAAGGATTTACGCGGATGACACCGTTTAAAGAGCTGAAGCATCAAACGTTTCAGGTCGAACATGAGGAAGAAAAACGAATTAGAGTACGGACCGAGAGCACCCCATGAATTCAGAAATAATAAGAACTCCTGGGTCTGAGGGATTTTGAGCAGCTGTATACTCGAACGGAAGCACGTTAAGACCATCGAAAAACGATGTAAAAAGGGCAATGTCGGCACAAGCAAAATGAGCAATGATGAGATCAATTTTGGAAAAGCCAAGCTCAATAACCTGAAGAGAAAACATGTTATGCTTGAATAATTCTAATTCTACAAGATGA
The DNA here is from genome assembly GCA_900404475.1 of Spongospora subterranea. Classification (NCBI taxonomy): domain Eukaryota; phylum Endomyxa; class Phytomyxea; order Plasmodiophorida; family Plasmodiophoridae; genus Spongospora; species Spongospora subterranea. The sequence continues at coordinate 18,276 of OUQQ01000073.1, read as the reverse complement.
ACCTGAACTACGTCTTTGCCAAACTGGCCCTGAATCTGCTCTGTACATTGGCGAACAGATGACCGTATCTCTTCCTGCTCTTGCAAAGAGTTCAAAGACGGCGATACCAGAACGATTAGTGTAAGCGTAGAGGCCCATTCTGCCCGAGCCTGCAGAAATTGTTCGAATGCCTGGATACCATTTACTTGCAAGACTAAACCGAACGCAGCAGCAATACTTACTTGCATTTTCACCAAAACTCCCTTTACAATATCAAATTCATCGACCGCAATTATAATTTTCCTGCCTGAATTCCTTGCCAAAATCTCTTTTTTCAATTCCGCAACAGCGTCAGAGTTCAGCATTTCAAGGAAAGGTTCAACTGTAATTCCCATGTGCGATATGCGGATGGAAACAGATCGACCGCAGTATTGGATGCCCAGAGCTCCGCCTGGCAGCGCTTCGAAATCTAAATCCAAAACCCGTTTGCACGCTGACAGAAAATGGCGAACATAATCATAAGTGTGAAACCCGACTAGATCCGAGCATAAAATTCCTCGAAGAATATTGGTTTTTCCTGGTAAGCAGCGGAATACGTCGGAGGTTGGAAATGGTGTATGCAAAAAAAGTCCTGCCAAAGAGGTAAGAGATATTGAACATCCTGTGCCATATGACGGCCATGTTACCAATTCGAGCGTGTGAAAGCTTTTTTCGTATAAAAGATGGGACCAACAGAAGATGATAGTTATGGATCCAAATAAAATCCTTCTCGTCGTCTTCCGTAGCCAAAGTAATCTGAGGTTCGCTTAACGACGGAACAGCGCAGGAAGATAATAATTACCTTTCGAGAATAGAGCATGTTAACTGTTGTATACGCTTGCCAGAGAGAGTCCCATTTGATAGCGAAACTCTCCTGATTCGTAGGCATTAAGTAATGAAACAGAGGCCAGAGAACGCCTTTACAAAACCCATGGAAAAATCGATCATGAAGCTCGACGTCAATAAATACGGGGACGCATGAAAACTTTTCCAATTCAGCCTCAAATTCATCCTGCTCTTCTCTTGGAACGAAGACACTAGCAAAAGCAAAATCAATATGGAATACAGTGAGACACATGCATATCATACTCAGGAAATCCGACGAATTTGATTTCGATTTCATCAGAAAGAGTGGGCATATTGGAAATTGCAGCCTGACTATTATCCCAGCTGATAACCCATTTCCCTCCTTGTTTAACAGCGAGAATAGGTAATCTAAACACGGCAAAACAATAAAGCCCAACACAAAACATTTGAAACGTCTGAAAAACCTGTATGAGACGACAATCAAACGGCGATGCTCATTTACAATTTGTGCCATTGTGGACACAGAAGCCGATTTAGCCGAAAAGATTTGTTTCGGAACTGGCAGAGTTTCATTGGACGACTGAAAAACACTTTCAGCTCTAGTCGGTATTGGGGCTACGAAACAATAAATATGATGCCCGTCGGAAATTCAATCCACGCTAACCTTTCGATTTTACACTAATCCGGCCCAAAATAAATCCTCCAATGACGGCGATAATCGCCGAGCTGACCAGAAGGAATATAAGATCCATCCAGATCGGCCGGTATATTGATAATTGAGCAATGCCGCGGCAAAACGATCAGTCGATCACCTAAAATCGGGCGCCGACGTGGAGCAGAGCAGAGCTCTAAAAATGTACAACACACTGTTTTTGTCGCCGGCGAAATATTGATGGGATATAAGAGCAGTAATGAATGAATATATGGTGATGGAAGAAGGAGAGGTAGTATCTACACAGAACCATATGGGTGTGTAGCCGTGACAGCGCATCAATCTGGTATACTTAGACGAATCTATCAGTGCACGTGTAACACCAAGACAAGATCATATCAACTGGGCCGTTTTGTAAATGGAAATATATCGCTGTTTCATGCTTCATCAGATGGTGTAAATTGTGGCAGACCTGTAAAACGCTTTCTCGCATTGGGTTTCCCTCATTCAGACGTCCCAAGAAAAATTAATCGGATAGTTCTGGAGTAGAGTTTTATCGCTGTAACCGGTTCGACTGGCCTGAATACAACGGCATATCGGGCTAGCTCCTTGCAAAACTGATGAGCTTTTGTGATTCCCGATTGCTGCATAGTCGTTTTGCATATAATTCCCGGCTAGTGAAGGTTGAGCTCGGGTTTTCAATCTGAAGGTCACGCTTATTCAGATTCAACATCATCATGGATTACAGTACTATTTTCGATTAAGAGTACTAGTGCAATGTAAGCATTTTTACAGCAGAGCAGCAGATGGTGAATCGGGGGTTTATTTTATATACAATCTTCGCGTTGAGGCGAATTTGCGACATTGTAAACAACAACAGACACAATACGACATTGCAAGTGTAACACAAGTACGACAATGAGATTCGCTGTCAGTCGCCGGCCGTCGGTAGTCTGTACCGCCGACGCCCTGGCGCAACCACGTTCTCGAACGTTTCACCGTAGGGTGCGTGTGTGGGGTTGCCCCTTCTGTACCGTCACGACGTGAAACGAATCGATTGCAGTCATTTATGCGGAAATATGGTTCGGATTGGGCAACAAATATGTGCCCATACTATCAAACGTCTGTTTGGAAATGTGCCTTGTCGCACATCATCTCTGCCAGCGTATGCAACATATGGTCTGTTGCTGTCGACGATGTTTTTTGATATTGTTTTGATGCCTCAGGGCGCTACACCATCCTAGGAATGACGACGACATTGCCTTTGCTGAACCCGAATCCGATTGTTCTAAAACAGACTCGCACGATATGTCAAAACGTCAGGAACTGTTACTCAGAAAGTACATGGCCGCTGGGCAATCATCGCGGGCCTTAAATAAGATTTTCGAATGGAGAAGGAATGGTATACTCGTTGGCGACAATGTTATTATTTCAGTAATGCGGTCACCTTCCCGTCTTGGCAATTGCACATTGGCATCACTGAGCCGCTGCATACTGAATCCAACATTTGAATCCCGATTTGTTTCAGAAGTCTCCTTGATCAGATCATCTGCTCAGTTGGAGCATTTTGTCAAACGTATTTCAGTCAATGATATCTGCCCGGACCTGCTATATGAGGTAGTTATGACGGCATCAAGGACCCGCACCTCCAGTTGCCTTCCGATTGTTCAATCATCGCTCATAACCCAACTAACAGTTGCTGCAACCCGTTCCCAAAGTAAGGAGATATTGGGGAAGTCAGTCGGGATATTTATCAGGCTCCATCTCATGAACAACTCTGCTCATTTGCTTGACGAGACGTTCTCTATTATTGGCGCGGAGAAGATTCCTCTGCGAACTGCTGACTTGGCTGGGGCATTCTCTGTCCATCGTTCAGGATCAAACATCGATGAAGTCTTTGCAGTATTCTCCAAATGTCGCCGACTCGGTTTACTTCCTGATGCAGCAATGTTTATGGACCTTCTTGAAACTGTTTCAAAAAGCCTCAGTCCGTTGTCCAGTCGTCGCTATATCATCCGCTCTATTCTCAGAGAATTATACTCCTCCGATGTTGCTCTCGAAGGAAACTTATTGAATGTCGTTTTTTCTACGTTTGCATCAGCTGCGATGTCCCGCGACTCGCTAAAATTCGTGATTGAAGCGTCGTCGCTGGGATCGGTCATAACTCAAGACCTGGTTTGCTCACTTATTCGTGGTTGTTCCAGTCAGTATAGACATCGCACTGCATTATACTATCTGGAGGCATCCGAAGCAGTTTTGGGTCATCTCGACGTCAAAATGGATGCACATGGGTATCGCTGTCTTCTTCCAATATACGCCTCATTCGGCTTGGAACGTGCCAATGTCGCAAACAATCTTTACACTCAATTGATCAGCTCCAACAACACCAGTTTGGAAACCAACATTGCCAAACTGCGAATAAGCGATAGAGATATTGATGAAGTTATGGACGCTCTACCTCGGTCTACGTCTTTCGGGCAACTTCGTCTAACGAAAGAACATTTTCTTGTGGCATTTCGTTCATTTGCCAGAACTGGTCGATTCGATTTCGCGGAACAAATGTTGATAATGTTCAATGAAGCAAGAAGGCGTCGTAGTTTTCTCATCCTTCCAGATGCCGAATGCATCACCAGCGTGTACAACTTGGTCCTGCGCTCCGCCGATCAACGCCAGTTTCCTGTATTTTTAAACCAGATGATATATACTGATAAGGTAGTGATTGCATCATTGACCTCATATTTTAACTCCTTACGTTGTTGTATCTAGGTTCAACCTGATTCAGGGACTTTGCTCTCGATTTATCATCACTGTACATCATCAGGAATTGCATATTGGCACAGCACCAAGCCTCTCATAGATGTAGTACAACCTCTCGTTCGAGTTGATGCCCAGGTCTGTCTGTCTGCGGTCAAGCGCCTAATCCAGCTCAGATTGTTTTCTGAAGCTGTGCATCTAATTTCTATAAGCAGAAGAAGTCGCCATAATAGAGCGCGCGTTTATCAGTCAACATATCGCCATCTGCTGGGTTCACTGAGCAGCTCATCTCTAGAAGGCCTGGCTCAGACGGTTCTGGACATGAAAACCCATGATAACATCATAACAAAATCTAGAAGGTTAGAACCTGCGTAGGATTATTGCACATTAAAATAATTTATGGTTTGAACATCCTTCCGTATCTCCATTGCTCAATTTGAGACCATGACCACAATCATCGTTTGTCTCTTAGCAGACAAGGTTTTCCTAGTCACGTCCTCGCTTTTCGCTCGCTGTAATAGCATACATGATGTGTGGTTTAGGCGACGCCGAAATGACGTCGCCATGTTTATCAAAGAAAAATTCAGATTGGCATTCCAGACCCGATCTCTATCTCCAATTCAGCGTGAGAAAACCCTTTTACCATTTGGATATTTAGTCGGCATTCATCAATGGCGTCACTCCAGATATAGACATCAAATCAATACAAATTCTAACACACACTTCACCGGAGCCGTTCAACAATCTTTTAGACAATGAATGCCTTTCTCAGAACTCGGGTATTGTGCTCGGCAACTATCAGGGGCGCCGATCCCCGACAACAGCGAACGACGGTACGGCTAAACGACGACGAGAAAAACTACATTCCGTAACACGCGGCGCGATACACTGCCTTCCTTCGAGAACGAGGAACTGTCACTCCTTCACTGAATAGCATATCACAAAATGGGGCGAGGTATCGATAGGTGCAAAATTGGATATTTGACAAGACAAAGACTGAAGCATTGCACAAGTTGTTGAAGACCTTCCAGTTTCTGATTCGAAACCCCGATCGGGCATGATCGAATCAAAACGGCGGACAACTGCGAGCTGTACGTCTAAATTAAAACATCACCTGACATTTTGTATTTTCATTGTTTACTTTTCAAAGTAACTGAATCCTCCCTTGCGCCATGCATTTTCAATGATCTCCGCATCGATTTCATTCCAAGCATCAACGATCCACTTCGATAGAAATTCTCGCGATAGCGGTTTGATACTATTGGCCCCAGCGTGTTCATCAAACCAAATTTTCAAATCTGCGACGGATATCCAAGGTCCACTGGCTGGGCTAATCCTGTACATCCTCCAGGAATATGCTCAACCTTAATTCCGAGGTCTTGTAAATTTGTTTCAATATGACAGATACAGACCAGGTTGGCGTGTCCACAGGTTTGCTATCGGACATAAAACCAATATTTTTCCGTTGCAGCAGCGGCCTGTCGAGGATCTCATGATCGCCAGAAATGTGCACAACCCATTATTCAAGCAAGGGCATAGTCTGCCTGAAATTGAACAATATGACAGATACAGACCTGGTTGGAGTGGCGATCATGAGACCCTCGAAATGCCGCTCCCGCAACGGAAAAATTATTTCTGGTTTTGTGGTTGTGACAAAAATACAGGATCTTGCGATTCAGGTTGAGCATATTCCTGGAGGATGTACAGGATTGGCCCAGCCAGTTTGATGATGTTTTGGGCGCAACGACGACGCTTACTGTTGATCCTTTGCATTTGTCGAATTCTTACAACACTCTTTACAAGAGCGATCGTCGTCGCCATATTTCAACGCCGACAATATCGACGGCTGCGTGACGCTGGTTTGGTGTAGGCGGGTTCTAGAGGAGCAAAACATGCGATCTCTTGATAGCAATAGACTTAGCTTGACGTACCATTCGCAAATGGAGTATTTCATCAGCAGACGACATAAACATTCCGAACGTTGATTTACAATGATTGATGTTGATCAAAATGCCGTGGCAGGTACAAACTCCCAGTAGGGAAAAGTCCCGCAATATACGGTAGTCCGTGGCGGATATTCCTCTGCTGGCGGTGTGATTTTCAGATCGGCAATATAATATGGCGCCACGTCGACCAACAAAATCGCGAAAGCGTCAGCGATCCGCTGAGGAATCACATACGAAGAAGGTGAATTTGATTGAAGACGAGGATGACGAATTAATCGAATCGGAGATCGATGAAGTTGTCGCAATGAGCGACGATGACGACAAATCGGCTGACGAAAAATCGGAAGACGAGACCGTGGAAGAGAAGCGTATCCGATTGGCGAAAGCGTTCCTGCAAAAGGTTGAACACTTGGAAGCCGCGAAATCCAGGAAGGCGAACAGCGATTCCGAAAGTGATGGGGATGACAGCGACGACGAAGAGGTTGATCACGTTCAATCGCATCTTCGACAGGCGTCTCTCAAGAAGAAGGGGACACTTCACCGAAGAATAGCCGACTCCGTCAATAACCCAACGGTGACAATCTGCCGCGCTCATCGCCGCTCGGCAACTGCCGTCGATGTCACTCCCGATGATCGTCGCGCGTATTCCGCCTCGAAAGACGGCTCGTGGATCTTATGGGATCTATCGCAGCAGAAGAAAGTCAGTATTGTTGAGGGCCAGGCCGAGATATTATCGATCTGCGTCTGCAGCGACGACGGGAACATTGTTGCAACTGGAGGGCGCGATAAACTCGTTCGACTTTGGGACAGCCGCACGTCGAAATCCATCCATGAATTTGCCCATCATCGTGACGCCCTTACATCATTGGCGTGGCGTCGATCGTCCACGACCCTTTTCTCTGGCTCAGCCGATAGAACCGTGAAAGTCTGGGATATTGAGGCGCGGGCGTACGTCGACACCCTGTTCGGGCATCAGGCGGAGATCACGTCGATTGCGTCGTTGAACCATGATCGTGTTGTATCGACCGGATTGGATGGGACGGCGCGATTTTTCAAGGTCCCAGAGCAGACCCAATTGGTGTATAGGAGTAGGGCGACGAACGTCGACGCCATCGCCATGCTGAGCGAATCGCAGTTCATCACCGGAGACCAGAACGGTTCCGTCGCCGTCTACAAGTCCATGAAGAAGAAGGCGGTGCTGACCGAGCTCAACGCCCATGGCGACAACTGGATCACGTCGATCGGCGCCTGCGCCTTCACCGATCTGGCCGCCTCTGGCTCGTCCAACGGGCTGCTGCGTCTCTGGCGTGTGTCGCCCGACAGCCTGGCGCCGGTCGGCGATGTTCCCATGGCCGGGTTTATCAACGGAATCTCGTTCGCCAGATCTGGACAGTTTGCGGTTTGCGCCGTCGGCCAAGAACCACGTCTGGGCAGGTGGACCGTGTCCAAAGCGGGTCGCAATGGAATCCAAATCGTCTCACTCAATACCCATCAAGATAATGTCCAAATAAATTAAACACATTCTTTACACGTTCCTGTCCGTTGGTCATAATCTATCAACATCGCCGCCCTTTATTTTTTAAACAGATCTAATGATTTCATCGCTGCGAAATCACAATCGGCGCCCTCTCTTGTTCGTATTATGGTAACTCGTCAAATTCTTCAACACAGTCGGGGATAGTGATATCGACGTCGTTTGCCGAAAATGCTGCAGATTTCCGATAGTTTTTTTTTCTGTCCGTCTGTTATTAACGAACAATTACTTGGCTCAACAGAAAACCGGTTCGCGTTGATTTCAGATTACGATTTCAATCAGCATAGAGTAACACGACTTATATCAGCCGAACGGTGCAGTAGATATAAATACTGTAATCTCATTCATTCTACTTATTGTGATTCCTTCTCGTCTCTGAGAGATGATCGGCTGAAGATTGATGGAACCACAGTCCGCATGGGACAAGATTTCGATTTGGGGCAATATGAATGAAGGTTCTACCAGGTTAACGGGTTAACGGCAGGCGACAATGTGAACGGGAAAACACAGAGAGCGATAACTGACGATCATAAAGGCGTACTCTTTGGGAGAAGAAATGGGTAAATGGGGGGTCGGCTGGGATTTAGATCGATCTTCGTAGATTAGCGCCATCCGAATGCCTAAATGCACTCGGCGAGGGTTCTGAGTCTACAGGATCTCCAGGAGGAGGATGTGGTTGGTTCCGAGGCCGACGATGATCAACCGATCACCGCTTCCCCTTGGGCTAGCGCCACCACATTCCTTCGCAACAGCATCCATCGGGCAACCGAATCGTTCTCATCAACCCAACCCGAAGGTCCAGCCGTTGGCCCCGAATTTCTCAGGGTGTCGCCCGTCGGTGATCGTCGACGGCTTCAGGACGAGTCGTCCAAACGGCTGTCAATGGCGGAACATCGCCCTAGAACCAACATGTTGTTGGCGATAATCGATGAAGAGAATCAGATCAAGGCCCGGTTCACTGGCAATCGAGCTCATCGTCGCGATCCGACCAGGACCATTGACCAGGTACTGTACGATGACGCAGCCGTGATCAGGCACCGATTGGATCGGATGAGAAAACAGCACCAAACCGAGCTGCGATCGGCGAGGGAACCGCCGATATCGGATTCGAAACTGGCTGAGCTAAAGAAAGCCAGGGCGGATATCGTCGAGAAATTCGTAGAAGTCGATGAACAGCGCTGCGGGAGAATTGATCGATCAGCGTTCAAGAGCCTATTGGCCGTGTTGGAGATTATTGAGACGGCGTCAACTGCCACGTCATCATCGCTATCGTCAGTGATCGATCAGTTCTGGTCGATACTAAAGCAGGAGTCGAACGGCGATCTGGTCCCGTTCTCCATCTGCTATCGATACCTGATTCTGATCCTGTTCCCGGTGGCGCTGACTTCACTCGAGGAGACACATCGCCCCAAGAAAGGCCAACCGCAATTCGAGAAGGCGGGGATGCGACAAGTCATGGAACAAGTGGCAATCGTTCCCTCACTTCCCACATCATCGATTCCGCTCCCGGAAAGCGCTTCCCACGATAATGTCAATCCGTCGTTTTTCCAGATCGGACGGAAGCTGGTCAATAACGCCATCCTTATCCGCCTCATGCACCCGATTAACCAGAGCGCCAGATCGAACACGATCCAAGACACTGAATTCAACTATCACCCTAATGTTATTCCCAGATCGGAACTGCTCGCAAGTCGGGCAAGGAAACCAGGTTCGATCGCCAATTCTCACAACGCCAACACGTTTTCGAGAAATTCACTTGTTTTGTTGGGGAGGGCGATTGGATTGTTTACATAATGCCGTTGGTGTAGGGGGAAGGAGATTTGTCGAGGAGCTACAGAGGGAGGCGGTGTCGTATCAACGGCGCAGGGATGCCCGAATGGCGCGAGCCCATGAACAGGAACTCGAACCGTGCACGTTCAGACCGAAACTGGATATGACACAGGCGACAAGCGGGATCCTGAACCGGTTCCGGGATCCCAAGAACCGCTTCGAGATCCTGTACCAGCATGGGGTTCGACGACAGCAGGAACGCAAAGCGCCCAAGGTTGAATTGCGCCAACCCTCTCCACTGAGAGAATTTCATATGAAAGAGGTTCCGGCTGCCGTATATGAAGAACGCCCTATGCCACGAGGGTTCAGGAAAACCGTTGAAAGGTTCGGGACAACCAGTAACGGCGTCTGCGACGATGGCGTCTGATACATTTGTGCAGATCTCGACGAGCGGCCAGGTTGAGGTTGAAAGCAGCCGAGGATCTGGCGCAGCTCGGGCAGGAGTATATCGATCGGTATAATCGCAGGGAGCGATTCGCCTCCCGAAGGAATACAAGACGCCACACTGATGACGCTAGACACGAAGAATGGTTCAGAACCCATTTGACGCCGCGATCGAAACCGATTCCCCTCCTCAACGTTGACGTGGAAGTTAGCAATGGACGAATGGGCCGAATCGCCATTTTCCAGCACTCTCAACCAGAAGCTCTGGCCAAAAATTTCGCCAAACTCTACATGTTGGACGAAAAGAGGGTGCTGAAATTAACACAACTGCTGGGAGAATGTGGGTTTGGAGTATGGGTTTGAGATATGTGTTGCTGAGACATCTGGTCAGATTGCATGCAGGTGAGATGATGAGGCAGCAGAGAAGGGATATGGGCGGGCGATGGGCTCATCCTCTATAAACCATAGAGAGATGATGGGCACCGATCCGATATAGAAATTAGATAGCACATTATAAACATCGATAAATGTCAGCTGGAACTTGCCCATCGCTCAACACGTAGAATAGAGAGTTCGAAACCCAGCCCAAACTGGTATTTTCACCAGACAACAAATGAAATTGGCCCCTGGAAGTACATCGTTGAAACCAAAAAACAGGCAACAATATCGGAATGACCTCCTAACAATGCGATGAACCAAGTTTTTCTGAGAATTTGTAATGGTAAACTTGCTAGGCCTTCAATCGCCCGACAACCATTTCGCGTCGAATCAACTGTTTGATTAAAAAAAAAACGGTTGAAAACAAGAGAATTGTCTTGCCGTAAAAGATTGTCTCATGCAGTTGGCGAAACGGCCAGTTCAGTTATGAACAAGGTGACCCAAACGAGCTTAGCGACCCGGAGAAGCACATTCAGCGTACTATAGAGAAGGTGACAGACTCGATAGGGTGCAATCGATCATCAGAGTATCTGTTCGGTTTTGGAAGAAGTTGTTTGATTGAACAAGAGTGAGCGATTGCTGCGTATATCTCACTGATGATCTCGATCTATTCACCTCGAGTACTGGACTNGTCTAATTATCTTTAGAGCGGTTCATTCTCGGCATATAGACAGCCCAAGGATATTCCACGAAATTCGTGCACGGAGGTGGACCAGCATCATCTCCTCATCAGAATCAGAAGTAATCTACTTAGATGTGGCGAAAAACTGTATAAACGTTGGTTGCTCGCTCAAAGACATATCGGGTGATATGCTGTTACATGATCACCTGAAACGAATATAATTATGATACCGGCTAAAGGGTTACAGTCCCTGATCATCTTCTCGTAGTGCTCATGATGCCGATCAACAAACCGGTGGGCCGTTGTGCTGGTCAAATTGACCTGATCACGAACGCAGCTAATCAAGCGTTGACGTCATGAATCGCAGATGAACCATCGCTAAGGCTAAAATCCGGTACACAAGTTATCCCAAAATGTAGAGGACGGCCAAGTATGAGAGTTCACAGAGGGCTTGAGAGCTCTAGATCCCGTCTTATTCGTTTGGCAATTGCTTGTATATAGGCTTTAGCCTTAACAACGGTCCAAATTTTGCCCATTTGTCTGCGAGATCGTTGAGTTAACAAAAGACGCCAACTCTTGATAAGCTGCATACTGGGTCAAATTGTGACCAGCGGCCTTGCTGACAAAGACACTACATCGATTTTCGCGGAATTCATTCACGGCATGCATCACCCCATTCATAAAACCATCTCGCCCAGAAATGGTGAACCCTACCTGTCGAAGACAGACCGAGTCTTTGGCGATCGTTTCGTTGTTGGAAATTCACTGGAAATTTTCAAACAATTCCAGTTGATAATCGGAGGAGCGGCCATGGCCAGTGTACACCAGACTCAACAACGTCTGTCAAGTCAACAAATGGTGCGGGGCTGCACCCGCCATGTGACAATGTCTGAGGCCGCGCCATTTGTATTTCAAAAAAGTTCACGCACCAGTCAATGGGAATGGTATCACTGTATTCTGGAGGAATTTTCAGGTCAGACTATATCTTGATCGGTTTCAGGCGGGGGCGATTTTATGAACCATATAGGGCGGAGAAATGGAACGAGGCCACGATGACAATAGGTACATGCTGCAGGCTATAGCCGATAAATTGAGTCATCAAATCTCGGAAATCCGGATAAGGGCGCTCGACAGTTTATTGTCCAAGATGCGTGCAGGTCTGGTATCGGAGGACATGATTTGTCAGGATGACATGATCATCTTGTCGTTAGTGACTTGGTTCAAATATGAGGATTCGTCCAGGGAGCTGGACGTGCTTGAAATTTTATGCCAACTTGCGCCCAAAGTGAAATTAGCGAAGTTCGGAATCTTGCACGTCTTACAATCTCTGAAAGCTGACTCATTTAAATCGTCAATTCACGTCTCCGTCGATAAGTTAATGAGGCTGGTATTCGCTAACACCTCTGGGGACGACCATTTAATTTGTCCGGCTCCCACGAGTATGACGCCCCCATCATCAAATGCAAAACCCAGCTCGATCGTGGTTTCAACGTCAAAACAGCTGTCTGCTGATACCCCGTCTATTCGTTTACTTGCCGATCATAATATCAAATCGTGGCGATTTCCGTTTGTGCCGCTCATCCGCAATGACGAAAGAACTCTGTTCGATATGGCACTGAGGCTGAAATCGAAGGATATGATTCTCGTCGAAAATACACTGATCGAAATGCTTCGAGATACCATACGCGATTTCCCCCCGGAAGTGTTTCTTCAACGTCCACAACTGCTGCTGAATCTGTTGGATCTTATCGCAATACCGGATCAGTTAAGGATTGACTCGATCGTGGCGTCATGCCTAACGAGTATCTGTTCGAACTTACGAGTCTCGATTTGTCGCCTAGTCGATCCCGCGTCTCGGCCGTCCGCATTATGTGTTAGTGACGCTTTTTCTGAGATTGAGGAGGTTCAATATCCCCCTCGTGATGTATCCTCAACCCCAAAATCTGTTGATCAGAATCGCCGCAGTCTTCAGGAATCCCTCGCCCTTCGAAGTAATCTTAGTTTAGAATTTTTCGCCAACTCTGTCATCGACTCTGTTCTTCCTGTATTGAAAAATCCCTATAAGGCCACTGCTTATGCTCTGGTTCTGGCCGAAATCGTGCAATTTAGCTGTTTTCGCTCTGACGTGAGTCCGCCTCTCGATTTATTCACTGCCCAACTTGATGCGTTCGGGTCCGTTCTTCGATTTTACCTGAAGGATACTTGTATATCTGATACGATAAATCTGCTTCTTCCGATCATACTCCGCTTTCTCAGGCGCCCCCCGCTATTAACTTCGATTCCAAATTTGCTTGGAGATGCGCTTGGAGATATCTTATGCAATGCACAGTTTGCTCAGTGTCGGCCAGAGTTATGCGAAGAAATATTTCAAGTTTTGTATTTTGTCAAGCATCCAGCTGCGATGGATTACGCCGATGCCAAATCTGTCATCTCAGCTATTGAGAAATTACACAATTCCCGCTCCGAACCTTTGATGACGAGGTTGGACTTAATGTCGCAAGCTATCAACGGAGTTGGATATTATGTTGATATTTTACCAACGGTTTTAGATGAACTGAACGACTGCATCAACCAGCACAACTGTCCCACCCTTGCGTTCGACATTCTTCTCCGACTGATAACTTACTGGGAAGATGGTGTACGACACTCAGTGATTAAGTATCTGGATTCAGCAGTGCTCTCGTCTAATGGCGAGCTACCCTGGTTTGTAATGGATCAAGTATTCTTACGTGAAGTTATTTATCATGGCCTGAGCGACTCGGCATCTGGAGTCAGCGTCTCATGTGGCGAGCTACTTGTTCACGCATGTACTTCATCCCCAGAAACATTTCTAGACGCACTTCAACCGTTCCGATGCATCCTAGAAATGCTAGATTCAGGAGATTCATCATTGGCTGGAGTCGTGGCGTTTATAGACAGCATTTTAACTCCAGAAGACCGTTTTTTTGCATCGCTGAGAAGGATTTTTCATCTGGATCCCATACAAAGACGTAAAGCTACGATTACGGTCAGGTCGATTGTCCTCCAGCATTTGACGCAAAGTCTCTACCTTAATACCGACCAAAGTGGAGTCCTTGATTTGAATCTTTGTAAAATTCAAGATCCATTCGATATCACGCAAGACGTTTTCAACAAATCTCTCTTGGCCGCTTCCGCTGGCTCCCCGGTTTTTCAGCAACGTGACGTTGAGAATCTCGTGAAAATATTTTGCTCCTTCAATCTTGATCTGTCAATTCGCTGCTCAGCGTCGGAACAATTGCTTCGATTTTTTACAGCCGATTTCAACGGGAGGTCAGCAACCGACTTGCTCGGATTGGTTGATACTTTGCTTGATCAAATTCAGTCCCATTATATCGATTTGCTTACCCCTGTGATCGATGATGGTGCCGAATGTCAGTCAATCTTGTTCTTATCGTGTAAACTGATAACCCAGGCGATCTTCGTCAATCTCCAGAGAGGCCAAATGTCGGGTCTGATGTCTGAGAATATTGCCAAGACGTTACTCCCGTTGATGTTCCATCCCGACGTGAACGTGAGGAACTCAATTGGTGAGGCTTTGGCAGCTATTGCCTTTAATCCTCAAGCAATCGGGCTCAAAGATACTCGTATATCTTATTCTCTATCGGATAACAATACTGTGAATTTCACTTATCCGGTTCCGACCAAAGTCCTCTCATTTTATCGTTGCCCTTTCAAGTCGATCCACTTAACGCCAATAGAGCGTCTGTATGAAAAATCTCTTGATCACAATCAACGGATTACCAGAATCATCCGAGATCAGATGGCTTCTAGTCGTGATTTGCCTCCCCGAACCGACGTAAAAGGGATTATGAAGGACCTTCTTATTCGTATTAGAGATTCAACAAGGTTTTCTGAGCTTTTGGAGGCCACTTCTAGCCTGAAAGCTTTTTGTACAGTCGATATGTTGAGTGCAAAAGCACTCTTAGAAATAGATGATCATTCAGCCCTTGATCGTTTTTTCTCAACAGCTCCATTGAGTCGAGATGATGATATCGCCGTTATAACGCTGCTTGACGCGTTAGTGTTTCCAGCAGCAAATCAGTCTTTCCTAGCCAAAATACTAGAAATAATCGTCTTCAACGTTTTACCGATCGTTGTCGGTCGGTTAAACAATGGGTCTGGAGACC
The DNA here is from genome assembly GCA_900404475.1 of Spongospora subterranea. NCBI lineage: Eukaryota > Endomyxa > Phytomyxea > Plasmodiophorida > Plasmodiophoridae > Spongospora > Spongospora subterranea. The sequence continues at coordinate 3,143 of OUQQ01000073.1, read as the reverse complement.
ATTCATCGTCGTTCACCGAAGTTCTGTTGTTTGGATTGCTGGACCTCACATTCCGGATACTTCAACATGTTTCGGATTATCGAGCTGATGTGTTTTCGAGTCTTTTCAACGCTCTGCAAAATCTTTACTCTATGATCACATTGCCGTTTTATGCCAAATCGTATATCCAATCTTGTTATTCAATTATGAACATGACGGCGTTTGAGGAATCAGGTTTGGCTGTGGTTGCTTCGTCGTGTGTCGTATTTTTGTCGTCGAACCGATTGCCGAACTCGTTCATCGGGCAGTCAGGTATCCGCTCGGCTGTTAAGACTCTGCTTCAACTATCGGAATCTTCAGCGATTCCACCTGAATGTTTAATGGCTGACGGTTCTCTACGATGGACCTGGCGTCTCATCACTGACCGTGAGTCGCAGCTTCGCGCCCAGGCACTATCGTTGCTAACGCGGTTCGCTCACGTCCCTGAATTATACTCTGCAATCACATCTTCTGCCAGCGCTGGAATGGATATGTGGTCAACGGCTCTTCATCTTAGCGCCGATCATTCTCAGGCGCCAATCGTTAGACAAGCAGCCATAGCCTTAATGGCGACGGTCCCGATGGGAGCTGAGGATAACGACGAAGATGCAAGGCGCTCGTTGATGGGCGTGGTCACTTATATCCCAGGTTGGATACGTTCCGCGAATTCATCGCCATCATTTTTTCTTTCTTTTCTGTACCTAATCATGAGGCTGCTGACGATTTCTCCCGATGCCGTTATTTCCCAGATTTTTGATTTTGCTCAGTTTCCTATGTTTCTCAGGTTTTTGGATGTCGATTCGCTGATGATTCCTTGGACTGCTCATGTGAGAGAATCTTCTTCGCTGTTGGCGCCTAATGAGCCCATCAACACTTGGTCTGTCATGGAGGAGCCAGTTGCCATTGAATGTGGTTTAGTCTGGCTGGATATTCTCCGTCGTATAATCGATCTAGGACATGGTCGGGATAATATTTGCACCAACACCCAGCTCATAACTAATTCAATACGGTTTTTCGGTCGTGTTATGTCGCGTCCTGATTTATCATGCCGTATCGAATCGGTTGTTGATTTTCTTGGTTGTCTGACTCCTTCAAGTCTTGTTCCAGTTTTGATTCGTGGTACACCCAACATTCCAGCCGATTTCCTCAAGCATATCGGCAGCACTTTATCAACGTCAAATGTCAGTTTGCAGTGCGCGTCCTGTCAGTTGCTTATTGCAATCTGCGAGGAGATGTCACGACCAGATTTCGTATTTGATCGGGTTTCTGATGATCCGCTTCAAGGTTCAGTGATCGCGGCCCTTTTGCAACGGCTGGTTAGGATGATTATCCTGAGCTTGAATCGACGAAGTTATTATCAACAGGAGCCCAACGATTCTCCTCCCATCGACGCGTGGCTTTATGGGCGCACTCTAACATACTTGGCCAAGATCGCCCCTCAGTCATCGAAATCCTTATTATCTCCCAATACCGACCCGACGTTGAAGCTATTACTCGATCGGATTGATGCTTTGCATAATATCGCGGTGGCGCGACAATTTTCTGCACCTCCTGGGAGCTCTGCATTACTGACGCCTATTTATCCTGATATGCAACTTCTGATCGTATGCGTCAAGGCTTTGCTCTTCAACTGTCCGGTGACGGTCAAGACTCAGGTAGTCAATTCCTTGGCCATCGGCCCGTTGACATTGAGAATATGGCGTCACGGTTCGGAATTCAAGTCGTTACACCATCATCTGCTGGAGTTATGCTCGAATTTATGTGCGGATTGTCCGGATGCTAAGATTGTTCTGTCTGGGCAATCGAAAAAACAGAAGCGTTCAAGCATTCTTTCCGCGATAATCGAAATCGTTGTTAACTCGCGAACATCGCCGCCGCAGTTAACTAGATTGGCTCTACAATGCCTGCAAGGATTTGCATCAAATTCCGAAACGCTGCCTTCGATATTGCGCTCCAGTGTAATCGAGGCCTGCCTAAACGAATTACGGCGTGGATGGAAATCCAGACGAACGATATTGCAATCCCCAGTTCTGCTTTTCTTATCGTGCTGTGCTCGTAGTGGGCCGGGTCAAGCTCACGTAGCCAACATGTTGATCCCTGAATTTTATGACATCGTCTTAGACTGCTGTTCATCCAAAGCGAAAAGTGTCCGGATCGCATCAATTACATTCATCCACAATCTGTCGTTTTACGGTCCGGTAAAACCTGCGATGCTATCCAGTACCCGCCTGATTACCGTGTTGGTTAATCACCTCAGGGTTGCTGATGCTAAAACGGAGTTGCAAACGGTCAGGCTTGCCTCGAATACACTATGGAGTCTGGTTTATGATTGCCAAAAAGGGTGCGCTATGGTTAGACAACAACTGATCAGCCAACGTGCAAGTTTATCAACGATTTCTGAGGCACATTGCGAGGAGATTCAACACAACCTCGAACGTGTTCGGGCCCTTATTGACTCATAATCAAATAATATACTGAATATTTATCATTATCGCAGCATTCCCGAATCTCCTGTTCCCGCTCAAATGGCACGAGACGGTACGTGCTTCTTACCTTTTTGATTAAATGTGAGAGGCGAGCACGGGTGCGGGCGACCAAGCGTTGCAATGATGAGTATTGCGAACGCAGAATTTGACAAAGTCTTGGAATGCATGGAGTTGGTTCAAGGAGGGCAGGGCGTTCCTTGACTGGAACTCGAGTCCGACCTCAGTAAGACGCAATACTCTTGGCATCACAAGTTGCTGCGTCAGTTTTTGATCACCGTAGGGGATTTCGACTCGCTGATCATGCTAGCTCCTGAAGGGTTTTACCATCGATCAAGTCTGATTTTTTCTGGTCTCAATTGTAATCAACAATTGACGCAGCGATTTTTAGTGTCAGGATTATTGCGTCTTACTGAAGTCGGCCACGACTCGAGTTCCAGTAAAAGAACGCCTGCCTCCTTGAACCAACTCCATTGCATTCCAAAGTTTTCTCAACTTCGAAGTTCGCAATACTCATCATGGCATCAGTAACAACGAGCTTGGTCGCCCCGCCCCATGACGTGTTTGATGGTGGGAGAATGGGAGTGGAGCGGTGATATTACGTGTTTAACGGTGGTGGAACGGTGAGAGAATGGGGGTGGA
>OUQQ01000198.1:30922-68867 GCA_900404475.1 Spongospora subterranea | reverse complement strand
CAGTCTCGTCACATAGGGTACTGGCGGACAGAATCCAGTCTGTCCGCCGGCGGACAGAAAGATTTCCCGCTTTCAAAGTATGAAAACTGCGCCAGACTGAGGAATATATGAATTTTGTCTCAAATTTGCATGAAACCCTTGAAATTTGTTCGTGATGAATCGTGATTGGTTTCGTCCCGGGCATCGATTATTTTCGGTTTCTGGTTACGGGTTACATGATTCTTATGTTTTACTCAAATTACTAGGGTTCACAATTAGTTTATTTATTATGTAAAGGAATTTTTTATTCATTTGAATTTTTCAAATAATCCCATGGTATGATTCCAATTGAACAATTCGATTTGCGACCTGGCACAGACCCGGGAATGACTCGAGGCATAATAAAATAAATTGTGAACCCTTTTATCCCCCACCTCATGTCATGAATGTGTTGCCAAAGATTGTTACCCACTGTTTCTAGTGCGGTTCCTGGTTACGGGTTCACCGTGCTACATGATTCTTATTTTTTTTCGATCAAATTACTAGGGTTCACAGTTAGTTTATTTCTATACTGTACAGTAATGTACTATTAAAAAAAAATCATTTGAAATTCTTGAAACAAACTCTCATAGCCAGGATTGTTCCGCCGCAGCTTTTGAGCATGCAGACGTAAACATTGATGTAACGTCTCACCTCGAGTCATTCCCGAAACAGTGCCAGGACGCAAGTTTGAATTGTTCTATTGGAAACATACCACGGGATTCGACGGGAGCAACAACTCTTATCTGCAATATGATTCGCTGTTTTCATACATGTTACAAACGGGACAATCAATACCATTGTATCAAGCCGAAGAATATGACCTGAGTCAAGCTCAAACGGGATGTTTGTTTCCTTATACCTGTCCGGGTCAAAAAGCTAAACATGTATGCCAAATTAGAAATTTAACGTCCATCAAAACAGCAACATACCGTCAAAATGGTTGCGTACATTGCACTATCGGCAAAGCCAGGAATCCTATCGAGAATCCAATAAAGAATATTTGTTCCGGGACTAGCCTCAGGACTGAATAAAACAATGTTTAACATTCATGGTAAGCAGTAGAAAGCAATCTTACAGGCTGGGATTAAACACTGGTTCGATCTGAACGTTAGATCCAGACGTTGTATGCTGAGAATGGGCAACATCAATAAACCCGTCTGCTGCGATATTAAGACACTCAAATTCCCTCTGCGAACTATCAACAAGGTATCTAAACTGCTGTCGCTCTCTGATGACTCGCCAGGAGATCCTGAACAATCATTGGCAACCAAGGCAGCTTCGGCGCTTGTAAATTCGGCGATTGTGGGTCTAACATCTCCTGCTAAGGTTCATGGAAAAAAAAGTCGTGATTATATTGATGAATGATTACAGCAGCAACAACTATTTGCGAGTATGCTGCTGAGCAAACTGACAGGAGCAACGCTCACTGTGTATGGTTCTGGGTTGTTACTGATTTGCGCCATAACAATGTCGCCACGATGCCTACAGTTCATAGCCGGATCACAAAGGGCAAACTTGACAGCAATTCCAATCACATACAATTAAAGTCGGCTTCTTCCTGGTAACGACTAATAACTTCTTCGCAACCATTTTCGTTATCAAAGTCATCGTCCTCTGCAAAAATGTCATGTCATGAACGATCAAGCAGCAATTAAGAAATATAGTACCAGAAATGGAATGCTGAATATCGACACTTCTGCGACGGCAAAACTCAAGATATCCAGCCGGTATCATCTCTAAAGTAGGTAACAGCCTTGGAGCATGCCTCGGAGGTCGGCTAATTCCTTTATCACACTGGTGAATCAAGGCGAGAAAGTGACCGGAAGAGTCGGATGGGAGCAAGGAAACAAATTATTACATCTGCTATTATACGACCCGAGAGGATTATTAGAGCGGTTCACAATGGGCTCTTGTCGCTCTATTTGCCCGTATATATTTCAGTCTTGAATATTATACATATTCAGTCAAGTTCGGCGAAAATATGTAAAATAACGTCGCAAAATTTCATGCTCCGTCTGCGAATCTGGAAACACTCTGAAGACAATCTTCAATGTAGGCAAATCCTTGTACAGGAATCTCTAATGTAGGCAAATCCTTGTACAGGAATCTCCAATGTAGGCAAATCCTTGTACAGGAATCTCCTCATGCGGAATGACAGTGAGTACGTCGAGTAATCCCGTCCTCATCAGATACGTTGGGGCTTATCCTGAAGCCACTCAGCAGTTTTTCTGTGGTTGGCTTGTTTCCAATGAAAGAAACAACCAATAAAACAACCAACAGCATGGGTGATACTTGGAAACGTTTCTGAAGGCGTTTGCAATCAGTTCTCATCAAAACTATGTACATCAAACATCAAACATTTGATGGCCTTGATTAATGCACCTTCGAAATCGCAGCTAACGTTGCCGGGCGAATAGGAGCATTTAATTTCAAAGCGACCAAGCCAAACAAAAACTTATAAGGAAGTGTCGACTTGCCCGTCATCAAAACATAAAACGCAGGTAGGTATAAATCATGATCCATAGCGCGTAGTGTACCATGATTATAACGAGCTGATGGAATGGCTGAGGGAGGGTCAAGACGAAAGGTCCCATCGACAAATAATTCAATCTGGTTTCTCCTCAACACCTTGTACAGTCCCGGATGACCCCAACCACACAAGCGATGCAAGGTGGTGCCGTCCAGCACTGAGGTCGAAAACGCCAGAAATGACGACATTCTGTCTTGAGTAAGGGCCAACTCCGGCTGCTCGATCTCCCGAAACTTGTCGGAACGACAGTTTTCAGCTCTAATAAAATGTACCCTGCTGATCACCACATGCCGCTCCAGGCATTGAACGGACAGTGTTGATATTTAGAAGATATCACTCCCAGCGCTTCAGCAAAAACCTCTTGCGGAGGTCTGCTGTTGCCAAAGAATCAACAATTGTCATCATCTGATATGTGCAAAAATCAGCATTTTCAAATAACGTTAAAGGTGTAGAGTACCTCGTCTCTGGCGTCGATCATATCGGGAAACGAGAGGGGTTCACCAAAAGGACGGCTAGAATAACTCCTCATCTCCCGTATACTTCCATTTCTGGAAACGACGGCACAATCGCAGCCGAATTTTGACGAGCCAGGCTGCATTTGAAGTAGCCGCCATCCTTCGTTTGATGTTTAAACGTCATCTTGCGGCCGTTCAAATAAAAAGTGTTTTTCGCTAATGGCACAGCCGGAACATCCAGACCTGAAACTACCCGGAACGGCTGGTTGCAGAGTCTCTTCTATGCAAATCTGAGAAGTGATTTCTCATCACATTGACAGCAATAGGGTCTATGTTTTGTTCGCAAGCCAATTTGGTGCAATTGCATGGCTCCATATCATCAAGACGCCAACTTTGGCGTTGGTTGCGCTTCCAGGTCATTGGCATAGAGGGTAATCGTTTGGAAAGTGCAGCATGCTCGTATTATGGATCAGGAACAGGCGATGTGGCGACCATGATGGGTAAAATCACTGCATCGCCATTCGCAAACGGTGGCGACCTGGAGACGTCGAAGTGCGATCCTGGCTGCACAGATTGAGATATAAATGGGTTGTCGAACGAGGAGCCCTGCACATATCTAAACACGAAATGGCAAACGAATAGCTGTACTGTCTGAACCGTGGCCTGAGATCAGTTGCCCCTCCACCATGAACCCTTTTACAGAAACAAAAATTGGCCTCCAAATAGGTACATTTATTTTTGAATATTTTCTTGTTTCTTTGAAAAAATCCTGGCAGACCATAAACACTTTTTTGAATATACATGACCTTCTTGCACCCCGGAGAAATCCATGACGAACACAAATGTTGTGTCGTGGTGCTCGTTCAAAGAATGAATAAACTGTTTCATGTTAGTGTATAAGCTGCTAACGTCGGCGGTAACTAGTACATGGTCATCTGGAATTGCAATGTTTTCTAGACGATCGATGAGCATCTTGGAGTTCTTAATGGTATGGATGGTTGGATATTTGTTGAGGATAGTAGTCAACAAGATAGACCATTTAGTAGTGATCCAAGCTGGGGCGCCGATGATAGGTCTGCTTGTGGAACCGGGTTTATGTAGTTTCGGTAATACATGAAATTTAGGTAGTCTATCTAGTGGGCCGTCCTCCAAGTATTCGTCCATCTGTTTAGTGCAATCCTTGGCAAATTCGTCTTTGAGTTCAAATAATTCTTCTTTCAGGAATTGAATTAAGATGTTCCAGAAGTTGGTACAGATAGGCTCATAGATGTCCAGGTTGTTCAGATGTGCCATGACTAAACGATTGTAGTCCGAAATATCCAATGCAACCAGGCCGATATTTCTTATCCGCTGCGACGATTTTGAGACGTAGCTGATTTTTCAAACTTATGCAGTTGAAGAATAGATTACTTGGTTTCGACAGAGGTAACTTGCGTTCAGCGATGATTTGTTTGACACATTTGTTGATGTGTGTGATCAGGGTGAAGCATTGGATAGACAATTGGCTTGGTTCCCACGAAGAAAGTGTTCTCTTTAAAGAAGGTTCGTATACTTCATCTCGATTGGGAATGTTTCTAATACCATCTTGGATCTTGATGCGTTGAATTGTGTGTTCTAAGGCATTACAGTAGAGATCTGAGCTGGGTTCTGTAGGGCGTGGAACGAATTTGGCTCCTAGTTCTCAGATATGGATGTTCGAAGTATTCGGAAAGTCTGCAGGTAAATGGTTGTGAAATCTCGAGTTAGTGATCAAAGTATTTACGACCTTCTTGGCGAGCGCTGTTTTCTTGTGGAGGTAGTGGTACGCCTTGTATTTCTTGAGGAAACTTTTTGTACACGGTTTTCGTTTGTTGGTTTTGGTGTTCTCCTCGTTGGATGTTGACGGCGATTTGGAGGAGAAGGTCGCAAACCGCCTTTGGCATTTTTTGGTTGATTCGCCTGTTGCTTAATTGCCTGCCGTATGGTCTTGGTAAGATCCGATTTGGTCAGTTGAATTATAGCTTGATCTGCAATTTTCGTTTCATCTGCTGTTCTCTTACGTTCAGCTTTATAGATGCGGTCTTTGAATTGTTTTGTTGCATAACTGACAGAGATATCGTCGAGTATAGACATTAAAACAGAATCCAGAGCGTCTTCGTGACGAGGTTGCCAGTTTCTGTCTGGCCTTGGTAACAGGTTCCAAAACAATTCAAAAACCGCATCTATAAAGCTGAACGTAAGAGAAAAGCAGATGAAAAGAAAATTGCAGGTCAAATTATATATAATTCAACTGACCAAATCGGATCTTACCAAGACCATACCGCAGGCAATTAAACAACAGGCGAATCAAAATGGGGTGATCCGCATCAATCCGCAACTGCGCAACTCCAGAAAAGCCAACAACTCCAGATAAGCAGAGGCAAATACAAAGTGACCAGTGCCGCGGCCCCCTCGCAGTCCGGCCTATCCCCTCTACCGCGCGCGTTTCAACCGCCCGAGATGTTTGGCACAGTCTAATAATGCTTATATTGCACTGAGCGAGGATTGCGGATCGCAGTTTAGGGTTGCGGATCACGTCATATGCCGAATCGATTCTCTCTTCATCTAGTGTCTTCTGTTTCAGTTTCAACAATGCAATCTTCGAGGTGGGGATTATTTCTACATATAATTAACGGTTCAATTATCTCTGATGGTTTTTGTTTAGTCAACTATCGCCTAGCACTTATGCTGCCGTCGCTGAGATGGCTGTATGGGAAAGGTGTTTTATTCTAATCGCATACTGTTCTTCACCTTAACTCCTCTATAGTGATTCATCAGTAATCGCCGGTGATGTTTATCCATGCGATAGTGCCTCTTTTGATGCGAGGTATATTAATAGCTTTGTTGTCTTTATAATGGTTCATTAATTCTTGTACTCAGTCGTTGTCCATCGCAAATTCGCTCGCCCGGTGATGTTTATCCANAGTGACTAGGGAGGAAATCTACGTGACGACGCGCGCGACGTGGAGGCGACGCGATGCCAAAGACAAGAAGTTCATGACCCTGGTGAACGACAAGCATCGCATGTCTGTCTGGTTGTCGCGCCTGCTTGCCCGCATTCGATACGCGGACCGTCTAGGTTCGATATCGCAGAAGGTCCCGATGGACTGGAAGGAAAGTGCTATGACCACTTCCACGCTTATTCGCGAGGTCGATCCTCCGTCTAAAGGTTGACAATGTATTCAACATGGATGAAACCTTCATTCATCATTACCAATCGACTGATCGTGTGCTCGTCCCGACCGGTACAAAGCGGGTTGGTTCGATTGTGCCCGTTGCAAATGAGAAGAAAGGGGGAATGTTGGTGGTAACGGCCAGCTTGTTGTCGTCGCAGCTCCTCCCACCTTTTATCATAGACACAAGGGTGTCCGGGTCGACTCTCATGCACGATTGGGCACACTATACAAAGAGCACGTTTTTGTTCAACCCATCCCGTTAAATGACACGATCCGTCTTCATTCTATACCTGGAGTGGTTGCTGAAGAATTTCCCCACACAGAACACGCTGCTAATCGTAGACCGGTCGACAACGCATTATGGTGACCTGATCGACGATTGGCTAGCCAAGAATCATGCCCAGAATGGCAGGAAGATTTTCATCGAGTATATTCCCGATGGAATGACCTCTATAATACAGGTTTGTGACATCGCAATCAATAAGCCCCTGAAGTCGAAGATCAAGGAGGCATATTCTACCGGTTCAGAGCGGATGCAATTGGTGACCTATCAGCAGAAAAGCTGTCCGGGAGGGTGTTGTCCTTCCCGAGAGAGACCCTTATTGAGATGATCGAGACAGGCGTACGATGACATCAATACCAAGAACCGGAAGGATCGATGGATCGTCGATGCGTTCGAGCAGTGCGGACAGCATCTGTGGCTCAAGCACCAATACGCGTTCACGAAACATCTCGACAGTTTTAGATGAGAATTTCGTTTACAAGCACATGAAAACATCAACGAGCAAACTCCACCTTGTCTGAGTTAAACTTTCCGTAGTTTAATACACGCCAATGCAATCTTCGAGGTGGGGATTATTTTCTACATATAACTAACGGTTCAATTATCTCTGATGGTTTTTGTTTAGTCAACTACCGCCTAGCACTTATGCTGCCGTCGCTGAGATGGCTGTATGGGAAAAAGGAAAAGGGGTTCCGTCCCACACATTCCCACACTTTGAACGCGGTCGTCAGTGTGCGAGGGGTCTCGTTTGCTCAAGTTCAACAAGACCTTACGCCGCAAGAGCTATATCTGATTCGGCAAGCCGGCCCAGCGTTGGGTTTGCCGCAATTGCGGAAGATGATGCATCGTTTTTTTGAAAATAGAGAATACTCTAGTCAGCTCCTTCATCGCGTGGTGGCCGAAGCGAAAAGAGAGATTTATGGGAATGACCCCGATTCCATGAACGAATTTATGAAATTTGGGGCGAAACTAATATCCGGAGAAGGTGTTTTCCACATAGGATACGACATTTCAGCAAGAATTGTCAGCGCCATTATCCAATTTCCATGCATGGTGCCATACGCTCTGCAGTACGGAGATTTCACTGTCGCCGATGCCACCTTCAACATTTCTGCTTACAACCTTGTGTTGATTGTATTCACAAATGTTGATTGCTTAGGCAAGAGCACGATATCTGCAATAACCCTAGCACCGTCGGAAACCGCTTCTATTATCGAAGAAAGCCTGCAGTTGTGTAGCCTTGCTCAGCCGGAATCGACATTGATGTCGGACGGGGCAGTCGCGTACTATACTGTTTCGGAAAGCCTCAACATGAAGCACAAACTCTGCGTGCATCATTTCTCAAGAGGGATGTTTTCCGCTGCTGCGTCTCTCCCGGAGAAGTTGTCGACAGAGTTCAACAAACTTTGCTCGACTTTGCTCTATGAAATTCTGGATCCAGATTCGTTCAATCAGATTGTGGACCATCTGGTAAACCGTTGCAATTGTTTTGAGAAAGCTCTGAACTTTATAACGAAACTATGCGAAGATTCCGAGAGAATTTGCCCAACGTTTTCTTCCCGAATTTTTTCGGCTGGACACGTGTCCACTCAACGAGCTGAATCTAACAACGCACGAATCAAGACGTCTGGCATTGATATCAGAAAGTTTAACTTGTTGGAGCTTGTCAAGCACCTCGAAGCACTCGTGACTCGGCAAGAACTGGAAGCCGTTTCTGAAATTCGAAAAAATGTTCTTCAATCGCATCGCTGGAGTTCCTATGTAGACAAATTGTGGACCAACCAGTTGTTGCTTGCGGACCAGTACTGTTCTACTTTCAATGGTGCGCATTGGCAGGTTCGTCGTCATGATGGCTCCGGCGGCGAATCTTTAGTAGTTGTTCCAGGTCACGAAACAGAAGCAGTTCCCAGCTGTGTTTGCGGGTTTTACACGTCGTCCTTGATCCCATGTCGGCATATTGCTGCGGTTTTTGCCAATCTNAACTTGTTGGAGCTTGTCAAGCACCTCGAAGCACTCGTGACTCGGCAAGAACTGGAAGCCGTTTATGAAATTCGAAAAAGTGTTCTTCAATCGCATCGCTGGAGTTCCTATGTAGACAAATTGTGGACCAGCCAGTTATTGCTTGCGGACCAGTACACTGTTCTACTTTCAATGGTGCGCATTGGCAGGTTCGTCGTCATGATGGCTCCGGCGGCGAATCTTTAGTAGTTGTTCCAGGTCACGAAACAGAAGCAGTTCCCAGCTGTGTTTGCGGGTTTTACACGTCGTCCTTGATCCCATGTCGGCATATTGCTGCGGTTTTTGCCAATCTTAATCGTCCCATGCGTGATGTCAAGAATCTGGCACCCCGATGGAGGTTGGACAGACATCCGCTGTACCGTTCTGTCATAGAATCGTTGGGATTGTCCTCAGGTGATGCCTCATCTGTTCACTCTTCACCAGAAGCCATGGATATGGAGTCAGCACATGTTTTGCATTCATCGCCAATTGACTTGGATGTGTACCAACAATTGTACTGCCCTACCCACAAGGCTCAGCGTTTTCGAAAGCTGATGGATTTAGCGAACGAACTTGTGAAATCAGCAGAAGATGCTGGTACACATGGGTTCAAGATGACGACTCTTGCATTAACTAAGCAAATCAATCGTAACCGCAGTCTAATTCGTGCAAATGAACCGGTCTGCTCCGGGTTGCCACCAATTCGAGCCCGTCCGCGGCCTGGTCGTGTCGCTGCGCAACCAAACGAGTCGCGTTTGGTGGTTAAGCCAAAGCGCCTGCCTGTGAATTGTCGATCGTGTGTCCACTCCGGTCGCAACGGGATTCGCCATCGATCTGGAAGTTCTAGATGCCCACTCACAAGGCATCAGAGGGATCAGTCGTCTGTTGTTTCGCCTGGTAACTCAAGTTAGGATCGCTTGTTTTATTACTCTAATGTATGTCTCCCAGATGCAGAAATTGGAGACATGTCTTCGAAACCACGCGAACAATCCATTCGAGTGACAGGTAATTGAAAGAGTTCGTCATAAAATTGGGCAGATGGCGCTCCATGAGCGCGACAAGGGCAAATGCCACCAGCGTCGAGCACATTTCGCTGCCGCAACACAGCACAAACATCTCGCACGACCGCGCCCACATTTCGCGCGACCGCGCCCACCTTTCAAGCGACCGCGCCACACGAGCAGTATCAGCATCATCGGTATGTGTCTTAACATCCAGATCCGACAAAAACTCAACAATGCTTTTTCTGCAATTAAGAGAGATCAGGTATAAAATGGGGGTGAACCATAAACAACCAATAATTACAACCAACCGATCAAGCTGTTTTGCCACATCGAGAGGAGTCATCCCTTGCGGGTTCTGGTGGGTGAGTATATTGAAACCAAGCCAATGGCGTATGCGGCCTCGTAGATCTTTACAACTGTGAGATCTCAATAAAAAAATTTGGATAATCAGACGGAAATCGCCAATATACATTCCAAGTCGACGTAATGTGAGAATCGCAAGACGATCCTGGATCAGTTTATCCGCTTTAAGTATCTCCTTAATAATATCGACACTCCTGTGAAATCCTAATCAGTGATTGTGGATCTTATAAACAATTGGGCGGTATACATGTTGTTCATAATGGCATGGTGCAACGCTGTATGGCCCGAAATTGTTGCAGAAGAAGGATTAGCACCGCGCTGCAACAGGAAAATTATAAAAGCTTCTTTTCCTTCTCTGCAAAACACTGGTTATTCGGATTTTATCAATTTAGAACGAAGGTCACCAACTCAATGCGTGATAAGATTGCCACATGTAGAAGTAAATCTACACCTTGGCTCGGAGGATCGACTTCCATTTCGGTTTGCTCCAAAAGCCTCGTAACGATATCAAACCTGATGCCAATATCAATATGCCAGAGATTTTGATCAAAATTAACATACAATCCACAATGTGTGGCCTCGATGAGTACAGTCATTGCGCCGCTCCCAATTAATTGAGCATTAGCTCCCTGATTCAAGAGATATTGGGCAACATTTGAACTGATCAAGACAGAGATTAGAGATAATCAATGGGATCACAGAAATTTGAGGACTTACGATTGTGATCGAACAGCTCGATAAAGCGCTGTTCTCCCCTGCCGGTTTTCAATGTCAATTAGATCCGGATTGATGTCGAGGATCTTGGTGACAGTATTCACCCTGTCAGTCTGTCAGATTAATGTGTGTTGTCATATAATTGGGCACCATACAGGCCATTAGCAGCAGCGGCGTGCAATGCTGTGTCCCCATTGATATTGGTTAAAGCTGGATTGGCGCCATGCTCCAATAGAATCAGGGCCACCTCCTCCCTAAACAAATATCAGATGATTCAATAAAGCAGAGCGAAAAATTCGAAAATACGATCGTGATTCTATAGCAAGATGAAGCGTAGTGCTACAATCATTGGTTCTGAAGTTAATGTAATTGGGATTGCTGTCCAAGATCTTGGTGACAGTATTCACCCTGTCAGACTGTCAGATAATGTGTGTTCACGTATAATAATATAAATGGGCATCATACAGGCCATTAGCAACCGCGGCGTGCAATGCTGTCTCCAAAATTATATCGGCTATAGCTGGATTGGCGCCATGCTCCAATAGAATCATGGCCACCTCCTCCCTAAAAAATTATCAGAGGATTCAATACAGCTCAGCGAAAAATTCGAAAATACGATTTTGATTTTATGGCAAGATGAAGCGCTGTGCTCCTATCATTTCTTTGAATGTTGACTAGATCCGGATTGATGTCGAGGATCTTGGTGACAGTATTCACCCTGTCAGGCTGTCAGATATATGTGTGTTCTCATATAAATGGGCATCATACAGGCCATTAGCAGAAGCGGCGTGCAATGCTGTCTCCCCATTTATATTGGCTAAAGCTGGATTGGCGCCATGCTCCAATAGAATCATGGCCACATCCTCCCTAAACAACAATCAGAGGATTTACTACAGCTCAGCGAAAAATTCGAAAATACGATTTTGATTCTATAGCAAGATGAAGCGTAGTGCTACAATCATTGATTTTGAAATTACTGTAATTGGGATTGCTGTCCAAGATCTTGATGACAGTATTCACCCTGTCAGACTGTCACATAATGTGTTGTGGTCTCGTATAATAATATAATTGGGCATCATACCAGCCTTTAGCAACAGCGGCGTGCAATGCTGTCTCCCCATTTATATCGGCTATAGCGGGATTGGCGCCATGCTCCAATAGAATCATGGCCACCTCCTCCCCACTAAACAATTTTCAGAGGATTCAATAAAGCTCAGCCAAAAATTAAATACGATGGTGATTGGATAGCAACATGAAGCGCTGTTCTCCCATCTTTGTTCCGTAATTTAATGCCATTCGGATTGATGTCGAGAATCTTGGTGACAATCTTCACCCTTTCAGGCTGTCAGATAATGTGTGTTCTCATATAAATGGGCATCATACAGGCCATAAGCAGCAGCGGCGTGCAATGCTGTCTCCCCATTTTCATCGGATATAGCGGGATTGGCGCCATTCTCCAATAGAATCGTCACCACCTCCTCTCTAAACAATGGTCAGAGGATTAATAAAGATGAGCGGAAAATTCGAAAATACGATTGTGATCGAACAGCAAGAAGAAGCGCATTGCTCAAATCATTGCTTTGAATGTCAACTAAATCCGGATTGATGTCGAGGATCTTGGTTACAGTATTCACCCTGTCAGACTGTCAGATAATGTGGGTTCTCATACAAATGGGCACCATACATGCCATGAGCAGCAGCGGAGTGCAATGCTGTCTCCCCATTTATATCGGCTAAAGCAGGATTGGCGCCATGCTCCAACAGAATCATTGCCAAATCCTCCCTAAACAATTATCAGAGGATTCAATAACGCTGAGCGAAAAGTTCAAAAATACGATTGCGATCGAACAGCAAGAAGAAGTGCTGTTCTCTCAAACTGGTTTTGAATGTCAATAGGTTGAGCCTTCAAGGTCAAGATCAATGTGATAACAACAACCCTGTGAGGCTGTCAGCTAATGTTTGTTCTCATATAAATGTCATCAAACCAGCCATTAGCAACAGCGATGTGCAATGCTGTATCCCCATTTTTATCGGGAAGAGCTGGATTGGCGCCCCTCACCAATAGAATGCTCGTGACCTGCTGCCTATACAGTAATCAGAGGATTCAATAAAGTTCTTCGAAAAATTCGAAATTACGATTGTGATTCCATAGCTCGATGAAGCGCTGTGCTCATATCATTTGTTGTTAAATTAATTAGATCCGGATTGATATCGAGGATCTTGATGACAATATTGACCCTGTCAGGCTGTCAGAAAATGTGTGTTCTCATATAAATGGCCATCATACAGGCCATTAGCAGCAGCGGCGTGCAATGCTGTCTCCCCATTTATATCGGCTAAAGCTGGATTGGCGCCACGCTCCAATAGAATCCTGGCCGCCTCCTCCCTAAACAATTATCAGAGGAAGTAATAAAGCTGAATTAAAAATTCAAAATTACGAAGGCGACCGAACAGCAAGAAGAAGTGCTGTTCTCTTAAACTTGTTTTGAATGTCAATAGGTTCAGGATCAAAGATCAAGATCATTGTGATAAAATCAAACCTGAGAGGTTGTCAGATAATGCTTGTTCCCATATAAATAGCACCATACCAGCCATTAGCAACAGCGATGTGCAATGCTGTCTCCCCATTTTGATTGGTAATAGCTGGACTGGCGCCCCTCCCCAACAAAATGATCGCGACCTCCTCCCTATACAGTTATCAGAGGATCCAATAAAGCTCAGCGAAACTTCGAAAATACGAATGAGATTCCATAGCAAGATGAAGCGCTGTGCTCCTATCTTTGCTTGTTAAGTTAATTAGATTCGGATTGATGTCGAAGATCTTGATGACGGTACTCACCCTGTCAAGCTGTCAGATAATATGTGTTGTTATTAAACTGGGCATCATACAGGCCACTATCAGCAGCGGCGTGCAATGCTGTCTCCCCATTTTCATCGGATATAGCGGGATTGGCGCCATTCTCCAATAGAGTCATGCCGAGACTGATAGCAAAAAACGATTGTGATCGCAAGGCAAGATGAAGCGCTGTGTGGCCTTCATTGTTTTGAAGGTCAATAGGATTGCGGCCCAAGAAATTAATGATAGTTTGTGACCTGTTAAGGCTGTCAGAAAAAAGTAGATAAATTTACATATCAATGAGCATCATACCAGCCTTTAGCAGCAGAGCCGATGTGCAAGATCTCTCTGACAATATTAATCCTGTCAGGCTGTCAGATAATGGATCCTTACACATAAATGGCCATCAGACCGGAGATCCAAAACAGCGGCGTGCAATGCTGTATTGCCAGATTCATCGCGTATAGCTGGATTGGCGCCCTTTTCTAATAAAAACATGGCGACATGTTCCCTGAACAATTATCAGAGGATTTAATGGAGCTCAATGAAAAATTCAAAAATACCTTTGTGATCGCACAGCAAGATGAAGCGCTGTGCTCCTATCATTTCTTTGAATGTTAATTAGACCCGGATTGATGTCGAGGATCTTGGTGACAGTATTCACCCTGTCAAGCTGTCAGATAATGTGCGTCCTAATGTATTATGGGCATCATACCAGCCATTAGCAGCAGCGGCGTGCAATGCTGTGCTCCCATGTTCGTCGATTAAAGCTGGATTGGCGCCCATATACAAAAAGTTCAAGGCGTCATGTTCGCTATAATCATGACAAAAACACAGAAATCAGGAAAACAAGAACAACTCTGAAACAAATCACTAACTTGTCGTTGCGAAGCGCATGAACGAGCATGACTCTACCAGGATCAATAGGTTGAGCCACAGCTCTATTGTTCAAAAATAAGAAGGAGCGGATTGTAAAAGTTCCCAATATTACCCTAATATCACAGAGCTGGGCGATAGGGGGGAATAGCTCATTATCAACACCAGTAGCATCACAACGGTCTCCTTATACAATCGTCTTAGCATCATCAACCAATTACCTAAAAATGACCTGGCAGCAGTTGGCGAGAACATCTCCGTACGAGGTCCGGGGTCAAGTGGTCTCATGTCCGGAGCTTTTGGTACAGCAACTGCGCTAATAATGACCGGAAAGACAGGGCCGCAGACGTAAGATGGGTTGTCCAGACCTCACAGTGTTCTTATGTTCATTGCGAACATCGTAGAGTCGAACATCGTAGAGGCGAACATCGTAGAGTCGAACATCTTAGAGTCGAACATTGTAGAGTCGAACATCGTAGAGTCGAACATCGTAGAGTCGAACATCTTAGAGTCGAACATCGTAGAGTCGAACATCGTAGAGTCGAACATCTTAGAGTCGAACATTGTAGAGTCGAACATCGTAGAGTCGAACATTGTAGAGTCGAACATCTTAAGAAACGAACATTTTAGAGTCGAACATCGTAGAGTCGAACATCTTAGAGTCGAACATCGTAGAGTCGAACATCGTAGAGTCGAACATCTTAGAGTCGAACATCGTAGAGTCGAACATCGTAGAGTCGAACATCTTAGAGTCGAACATCGTAGAGTCGAACATCGTAGAGTCGAACATCTTAGAGTCGAACATCGTAGAGTCGAACATCGTAGAGTCGAACATCTTAGAGTCGAACATCGTAGAGTCGAACATCGTAGAGTCGAACATCTTAGAGTCGAACATCGTAGAGTCGAACATCGTAGAGTCGAACATCTTAGAGTCGAACAACGTGGAGTCGAACACGTAAGGTCGAAATCGTAGAGAGTCGAACATGGTAGTGTCGAACATTGTAGAGTCGAACATCGTCAAGTCGAACATCGTCAAGTCGAACATCGTCAAGTTGAACATCATAGAGTCGAACACTTACAGTCGAAATCGTAGAGTCGAACATTGTAGAGTCGAACATCGTAGAGTCGAACATGGTAAAGTCGAAAATCGTAGAGAGTCGAACATCGTAGGGTCGAACACGTAGAGTCGAAATCGTAGAGTCGAACATCGTAGAATCAGTCGAGCATCGTAGAGTCGAACATCGTAGAATCGACCGTTTTCAGACAGGCATTTACTACGCTGTGCTTGAGGTTGAACTGCGACTATGTTATTCATACCAGTGAACCGTCGAAGTTCATTGCTATGCGCCGTTCTGTGGCGGGACTATCAGCTCGAGAACGTATCCGACCTGATCAATGCCAAATTCGAGTGACTTATCGCCGCAAAAAATCTCTTTCGGTGTTTAGCCCGAAAGATCTTGCAAAACATTGTCAAGGGACAGGTTGGAGCAACGGCTCCGTATTTCACGGCGTGGAATTCTTTAGACAATCTAAAGGGAAATGCTTAACGGCGAGTCGTTTCAATAAACTGAAGAAATCCAGGAACCCAATCCGCTGTTGAGCGCCGTGATCATGACAGTATTTATCGTGCGTTTTCTTTGTTTAGGATATGACATTCCAAAGCAGTTCACGAGTGTTTTCCTGTCATTGTTAATGTTGCGTGTCACATGAAAAGTATAAACGGTGGTATGATCATGGCCGCTAAATATTGCTGACGGTGAACGACAGATAATACATCTGGCCATAGCGCAGAATACGAAAGCCAATGGGTTTTCTTCTACACGAATTGAAGGTTTCCATTGAGCCGATAAACAATCCGCTGTTGTCCTTTACCTGACCGCGAAGAAGGTATCAATTGCCAAATTCGCATTTTACCTATGATGCGGGAGTCGAGTTGCATGTATCACCTTGAACAGAACGTGAACAGAAATTCCCGCACTGATTTCGAAGGAAGAATTCAGGACGCTGTGAAAGCAATCACTCAAGAAAGCTTAGCCGTTGCACTAACGTGTATTCGTAAACCGGAATGAACTGATCTATGAATATTTGATGGGCAGCGATACAAGAACCTGAGCTACAGTACACGCCACACTTTTGTATGGGAGCCACGGGCATGCCTATTGCAGCCTACGAGCTAGCTCAAAAAATCGGCTGCGAAGTTGTTAATCGATAGCTTTTTGCCTTCTGAACAATATGACACCTCGATCGTGTTTTCAGCTCTGATAGCGGATGCGCCGATAGAGTCCAATGTTTGTACAGTGGCTTACGCACATATTGCCGCATATTCTTACACACAGTGGCGCAGTGATGACCACGAGCAATCGCAAGTTTTGTACTGCGCCGTCCGGACTCAAAATTTGAAAATCATCAAACTGTTGACAATAACTCCCAACGATTCTCTCGATGAAATCAGATAGCCAATGCTAGATATATCCAGAATCTGAAACTCATCCCTGCGACCATTGACGATGAGGAAGTATGTCATGAAGGTAGTCAGTCATCGGACAACGAAAGCTACGTCATTTGATGATGACGATGACGCAGCCGTTGATGCTAACACATCAACGGTAGTTTGGATAAATGGTGCTGGATCCCATCTCCGCCCGTGTTTATTACGGTGATAGCGATATCTCTCGGTGGCGGCGACAAAAAAAGAGTGTCAATCTCGCATCAACTCAGTCGCAAACTTTCCTAAAAATACCAATTGGTTCAAACCGAGAAGTGCAACAGCTGAAATTGTCGCCGAAGTTCTTGAAGCGGAATCTCCGGAAGCAGTGGACGACACTTCCATAGACATATCAACCGCAATACAACTGTTAACACGCCTCACATCAGTGACGAAGAACACCAAAAGACGAAAAGCGGCTCGCCCACGTGGCAAAATATTCTCCTAAGGTATCAAAGCATCGAGAAATACTTCCTAGGACGTGTTCAATGGCTCTCGAGAACAAAAACATCGTCCGAATCAGCAGCAAATGTTTGTTTAAATTCAATGCTACCTGGCACGGTAGAGAACTACCAGATTTGGATGAATCAGAGATGGCCCGACCATAGCCAAGTTTTGCACTTCAAGTTAAAATCGTTTATTCACGACCAAGACGTTTGTGTCGATTTTTGGCTTCGATCTCAAAGGCACGATTTGATCTTAGCGCTTTCATTCTCACAATGGATTCAGGAGTCACTTCATTTACATCTGGGTTTGCCGCGCCCGATTATCATCTCTGAACGAACTGCGTCGAGATGGATGCATGTTCTTGGATTCAAATATGGGGATTATCAGAAAGGGTTGTATCAAGATGGCCACGAAAAGGGCAGACGTTGTGTCATATCGAAAAGATTTTCTACGGCGCATGAGGCACTACGACGAACGAATGATCAAGTTCGATGGGGACGATATGGAAGGTGAGATATTCCAGACGGAGTTAAGCATCTGGTTCTTGTGACTCACGATGAATCTCGTTCTAGTTGTGATGATGGAAAACAGCACATCTGGATGGATGAAAATCATTTACCCGTACGTCCCAAAGGGGAAGGAAAGAGTTTAATGGTATCGGAATTCTTATGTCAATGCCATGGTGCAATGAACTTATCACCACAGCAGCAAGCATTGCATCCTCTAGTACCGTCAGCAACCATAACCATTATCGAGCCTGGGGAGAACGCCGACGGTTATTGGACCAATTCTGATTTGGTTAACCAGCTTCAAACGAAAGTCATTCCGATTTTCAAGATTCTGCACCCCGAATCGCACGCGTTATTCCAATTGGATAATTCCCAAAATCATGCTTCTTTTCCTCCGAATGCCTTGAATGCACGCGTGCTCAATCTTAGTGATGGTGGAGTCAAGACAAAACCACAACGACATCGTTGGTTTGTTGAAATCAAAAAATGCTGACCGACGCCGGTATCCAAAAAGGGGCCGCTCAATTTTGAAAGAATGTAGCTTATGGGATACCACTCGGTATGTCTTGAAGGAGCTCGTGAAATTCTGCAGTCTCCGCCTGATTTTCAACAACAGAAGCATTTAGGTCGTTGAGTATTCACAATGGATTTATTGTTGATTTTTATCCTAAGTTTCATTGTGAATTTCTTCACAGAGATGTATTGGGCCGCGTGCAAGAGCTACACTCGAAGAATCTGCACGTATTCCTTCAAAGAGTTGAAATGCGTTGTTCCTCTGGCACTTTAGGCAGTGACCGTGTCCCAGATTCGTCGGTTTGCCCGCAAATGCTTCAGATACGTGGACGCCTACCGCGTTAGTGGTCCCGATGGCAACAGGCTGACCATGCGCCAAGTAGAGTTTGCTGTCAAAGTTTATAAGCGTCACAGAAGATTGCCCGTTCGCAGGATGGAGGATTTTCGGAGCGCCCTAATCTTGAGTTTCGAGTTAAACTTGAAACAAATATGAACGTTTCGGTGACTCTTCAATTTAAGTTTCAAATTCAAAGTATTTTTTCGGGAGCGATTTGACATCTAAGTTTCAGTTGTAATTTCGATGTTTTTGCACCAGCGTTCAGCGATGAACAAGCGATTTCGATGATTACACTCGTTTTTTTTAAGTTGATCAGGATGTTGCTCGATTTCTCCAAATAATGGCGTTTTTGATTCGAAACAACTTGTTTCTTTCAAAAACGCGTTTTAATCTACCTATCCCGGCATGGAAAAGGTTCCATGTGGGTCTAGACGATAACACTTCATTGCTTCGATTTCGCTTTACAATTCCACAATTGACGCTGCTGGCGAGTGGATTCCGACTACAAGAACACATCGCTACGAAAAGCGGAGACAGAATCCAACGAGTTGAGGCATTAGCCCTGGTATGTCGCCGTTTGGCTGAGCCTTTACGACTGGCTTCCGTGATGGCAGAATTCGGCAGGTCTATCCCGTCGATCTCGAGAATAATAGCTCGTACCGTATATTTAATCTGTGTTCAGAAATAAACTAATCCGATTCCTTTCATCGCTGTTTTCTCTCGACCACCGAGCAACTCTTCCCGCTCCAATATTTAGTGATTATATTCATCGACAGATAACACCAAAGTTCAAACTGAATCCAGGCAAATCATCAATGCTATGAAGCACTAGCAATTTATTTCATTCCAAGAGGATTTTGTTGTGTTTTCGTCATGGGGATGGAGCCTGGGAAGTTGCCGTGCCTGGAAGAAATTCAAGTCCGTGGACGGAGTCCGTCAAATTCTTCGACGGAATCCTGGGTTCTGCTTGACGGTCGTCTTTTTCGGACGGCCAAAACGGCGATGAAGGTTATATGTGGCGATGCTACCGGATTATTGAAAGGTGACATCTAAATTTTATCAGCGAGTAAAATGCAATTCCCTGACTTGTCGTTGGCGCTGTAGTTGTCGATATTCCCACAAAGAAACAGGTTTCATGTTTCGGCGCCCAATCTCTTGATAATGGGATCATGAAGATGACGATCACAGATGGTCGCTCGTTAGTAGCGCTGAAAAATGGTCATGTTCGAGCTGTTTCGTTAGAGAAGGGCGCAATTGACAAAACTTTCGAATTTTCGCGCCAGGAGACGGTTGGTCTATGCTCACTGGCTGATCAACGAGTTTTGGTCTGTAATTCTCTTGGAAATGTATCAATCGCCACTTGGGACAGTCCCAATGAGGTCGTGACAACATTCAAGGTCGGTGCAAATACGAAAGGGTTCGCCTCGTTTGGCGACAATGTGATCGGTGCCGGTGGGAAAGAACAAGACCTACAAATATGGGACGTCAACACTCAGTCGTGTGTCTTCAAAGCCAGAAACGTTCCACTCACCAAACTTTCCTTGGCCGTTCCCATCTTCATCAATACCGTCGCGTTTCACCCCACTGACTCGAACATCGTGGCAACTGGAACCGCTTTTCATCACGTTCGTCTCTATGATTCAAGGAAAGGTCGGCGTCCTATTATGGATGTCGAAGTCGGCGAAAACGCTGTTTCCGCAGTTGCAATGTGCCCAGATGGAAATTCAGTTTTCGTTGCCGATGGCGTTGGTATTTTGACTCAGAGGGATCTCCGCCGCAATTTGGTTGCAGCTGGCCGATTTGTCGGCAGTTCGGGGTCGATTCGCGATATTGCTGTGGGAGCCGATCATATAGCATCGGTCGGTTTAGACCGGTTCCTTCACATTCACGAAATATCTTCTCGAAAGGAAACCGCTCGCGTATATCTAAAACAGCAAATGAATTGCGTCTCCTGGTTGCCTGAGGTCCAGGCTCCCGATGCCTGTCAATCCGAAGACGAAGTTGACGAGATGTGGGATCAAATGGAGAGTGCCGACGATGAAGACCATGAACAAGACAATAACAGATCAAAGAAAATAAAGTTAAATTAAATATCGATTTTATTTATCTAAATATGAAAATATTTGTCGTGATGGTGCGATCTTGGGATTGTCTTTGTTTAAGGCCAACTTGGCTTGTTGAATTGCAGCATTGACTTTGTTGCTCCCATCGGCCGCATAAGAGGATATCAACGATTGCATGGCACTAACCAGTTCGATGTTATCGCCGCGAGCCTGCTCAAGTTCTCGCTTGATTACATTCATCTCTCGAGCGTGAGTTTCGCCAATCTCATCATCGTCGACTGATTCGACGATCATCGTCCGGAACTGCATCTGAGCGTAACGAACGTTTTTTTCTAATGCTTCGATGCGCTGTCGAGCCGATATCACCTGCGTCTCTCTTTCCTCTAAAGCGGAATATAGTTTGGAGGTTTCGAATTTGAGCTGATCGCGATCGGTTAACGCCGCTTGCAACTGCGATTGCAACTGAACCATGTGCTCCATCTCTTGCCTTGCTGCTTGTTTGCTTCTCAACGGTTTCGATCCGTATCCGTCATCAAGCTCGTCGTTTTCATCTTGCTCGCGGCGTCTTTGTTCCAGCATACGCAGACGAGTCATTAACGCGTCGAACTTGCTCTTCAGACGATGGAACTGCCTACAGTTCTGTAATGCACTCGCCACACGATTGCATATCAGTTCTAGCCTGACAACGTCATCGTTGCACCAATTCCGACCATTCTTCAGGTCAAATCTGCAAACCTGCAGCGGCTTTACTAACTTGTCAACGTCTCTAGTTAACAAGTCGAACCTCAATTACTCCAATGATTTGCTGATTATGATCTCGAACAGGCGCAGCTAATATAGCTTTGCAGGTTGTTGCCGTATACCAAGGAAGATTTTCCAGAGCCACTCGAAGATTTTTGGCTTCGGGATTGGATGGTGACAATGCAGGATTCTCAGTCCATGGGTGACATATTATCGTTGGATTGGCGGTCCGTTGAACCACTCCCACCACACTAGCGTCAAGAGGCAAACGTAGACAGTGTGCGGCACCTGAAACAACGTAAGATAACGATACAAAAACATAAAGATCTGGAAAGACCTCCAACATCATCAGATATATTACAGAACATATCTTTCTGATCGGAATCAAGCAGGAACAGATGTGCTCTTGAAGCTAAAAACGCCTTGCATACAAAATATTGAACCGCTTGAAACCTAAAATGATCG
Source organism: Spongospora subterranea (assembly GCA_900404475.1). Taxonomy (NCBI): domain Eukaryota; phylum Endomyxa; class Phytomyxea; order Plasmodiophorida; family Plasmodiophoridae; genus Spongospora; species Spongospora subterranea. The sequence continues at coordinate 47,033 of OUQQ01000198.1, read as the reverse complement.
CGTAAAGGAAATGAACTGGTCAAAGAACGCTGCGTACAATGGAGCCAAAGTAGAGACCCCGATGATGGCACCACAAAAATCGACAATGTGTGCCGAACATTGAGTAAGTGCTTGCAGTTCTCGAATTTCATCAACGTTGGTTTGAAGTGCAATCCTTGTTGAGCTGAGGCGTTCCACAGTTTGATTGGATTCTGTCTCAAGGCGTAAAGTTTGACGTCGAACCTGATGAAATTATCAATGAATAAACACGAACCGGCGGCGAAAATAATGGCAAACCTGGACCACCACTGAGGCAAGTGCGGATAAGCATCTAGCATATTGTAGATCTGATTCAAGTAAATCTGTATTTGCGGCCAATGTGACGTTAACTAATTGAATAAGACCACAGACGACTGAAGATGACGCATCAATTAGAGGAACGATGATGGTTGAGTTCAGCGACGACCGCATCCATTGATCGGGAAACGCCTGAAATCGCGGATCGCCAACAGTATTTGATACTTTTTGAATGGATGCAGACGACACAGCTGCGCCTAATAAACCTTGGCGGGTTCCGAAATGAATTTCATCAATTACCCTGTTTTCTGCTAAATCTAGGTCGGTGTATACCAAGCGGAACCGCATGTTCACATCATCTAGGACAAACATGCCGCATCCTTCTACTCGTATACGATTGTGAAGAGCATTAAAGATATCTTGTGCTGTGCAGATATAGGCATCAGCGCGATCTATTCGCCAATCCCCTGTACTTAGAAGTAATCGCAATTCTGGAATGGCCGAAACGTCTAGAAAACAGATTACAATCACATCGGCATTGAGCAATAAAAGATAGACACCTTGACTGATTTGCAAGTCGTTCGTAGAATCAGCGACACTAGCAAGCTCTATAGAAGGTTGAATGAGCATCATCAGCCCTCCTAGCAGGGCACAAATCTCAATATCCCCATTCAAAAAAGGAGATCGTTGACCATATCGAGTGGCCTGAATAACCCCAACGACCATTTTTGACCTGTACAGAGGGATGAACATTGCGCTTGAAGGCTTTTTGACGGTTCCATCGTTGTTATCAAAACGGTCGTTATACCGGGGATCAGTCTCTACATCGACGACTGAATATGGAGTACCTGTTGAGCATACCCAACTAATGATACAGGGTTCGTTGAGAACATTTATTTTTACGAACTCTATCCCATCTCCTGACACAAAAAATGTCACAACCTCAAGCTCATTCAATACGCTACAGTTATAATACTCGTATATTTGATGAGTGTCTTGCTCGCTTCAACAGTGTTGATAAAAATGGTGCACAGCTCACACGAAAGAATGGCGGCAAGGCACTGCTGAAGGGTGAGCAACGCTGACGGAGGCGACGCTATTAATGCATCAGGTGACCCTATGATCATTCCGAGCAGGTTCCAAATCTCCTTCAACTGATTTCCTACTCTCTCTCTCTCGTCCACCGCCTGTCATGATACATCCATCGGTTATTGATGATGCTGCCCTCCTTGTCATATCAGAAACTTACAGAATAATTTTTTTGTTGCAATTGCAGGATCTCGCTCTGTAGGTTGACGACAGCAAATGCCGAATTTAGAGAGCGAGCAAAAAGTGACGCTGCTAACAGCTCGCTAGCTGAAAAATCTTTGCATTCTGTGTATCTTCGGACGATTTGCATGATGAAGGAAGCAACAGGTGCATCCGTTGTACGCTGAACCCAGGGAATAATTGGTATCCACATCACTGAGCATCCACCACCTGCACGTGCTGGATATTTATGACGTTTTGTCGGTGGGTCAATGCAGTCATCATTAAAGAACATCGAACAGGGTTTCCCCATGCTAATGGTTGCCTTCGCTTGAGTAATGGCAGAACTTGGGAGGTCGAAGGTGAGCTCCTCAAGTGACGTTATGCGTGACCAGGTCGAAAAAATCTGTATTGAATCTGCCTGGATCTCGAGCTTTCGGAACATATTGCGAAGCGTAGGCTCCATATGTGCAAGAGCGATAGAGCTCAGTGATTCCATTGAACCCCAATCATTGACCGAGGCTTCAACCGCACATTTCAAAACGTCACGTTCACTCTGGCAGCTATTGATTTCTAAAGACATATCTTGACATTGTCGCTGAAGGTCGTTAACAGCGATATCTCGGGAGACAGAGTCATTGAGTAGCTCAACGATGGGTGAAACGAATGATATAAACATATCGAGAAATTGCTGATCCTCAGTCGTGAAGTTCCCTTCGCGCTTGGTGCCGAGAATAACAAACCCAGTGCGATGCTTTAATGGGGCCGATATCAGATTCAATGCAGGTTCTGCCCAGTCAACTGCGACGGATTTCGCCTCTGCTGCATCATTAATGCATATTGGGTTGCTCAGTAAATCGCTGTTGGTATCAGTTAACATAATTTCGTGTGCTAACTCTGGCAAACATTTCGCCGGTTGCACAATCACGAAGCTGGCTTGCTTACAGCCAACTCGATTAGCAAGTTCTTTAACAACTGTATCCTTATCTTGCAGTCCGGAATCCCATAATCGATCTGCTGCTTCTTTGCACCAGAATGCGTACATGGATGAAGACTTCATTAAATGAAGCTCCATCTTAGCACCCTCGGCAAAGGTTTGCAGATCTTTGACCAACTTTGTGCTATCTAGATGCTCTTCAATGAATCCCACGAGAGTAAGGCCGACCCTTCCGATGTAATCGAAAAGTTCAATATCCGAGTCTAGAAACGGCTTCTTATTCATCAAAATCAAACATCTGTCCTTGACGACACATGTTCGGATAAACGTTTGATCCCAAAGGTTGCCGGTGGGATATAGCTGCTTCAAAACCTCCAAACTGTCCGAACTTACATCAATTCTGAAAGGTTTATCCGTGGTCGTTGTGCTGAACTGAAACGGCTTCAGGCCAGGAGGACACCATACGGAGTGACAACCAGAGAGGTGGTCAACGCCTTTGAGAAATTCTGTAGACAAAGCTGACGATGAAGGACAATTTGTGAGGTCCGCAATTAGATCCAGAACTTTCTGCAAGGCGGTCTTAGCTGATTCCAAGCGTTGCTGATTCGCAGAGCAAGCTATCAAATCCGAGCGGATCAAGCCAGTTTCACTTTGAAGTGACTGTAGATTGATAAACAGTTGTAGCCATAGGCCGACAATGCTGCAAAACAGAGTGGCTAGCTCGTGATTGAAATGCGAGTCCAGTTCTGAACCGACAAGTACGCAAACAGCGACTACTGAGCGAGACTGATCACAGATAGGCAAGCAGAAGCATCGTCGCTTATCGTGTGAACCCGTTTCAGTGCCATTCCACAATTCAGAAACATCTTTTAGGGAGACCTCGCTGTCTGCTATTTCGTTATTTGCGCAAACATGCTCAACAAGTTCACTTATTGCTGAGAGAGCAAAGTATCAGCAATTATATCAACCTTAACTGAAAAATCGACATACCGCAATTCGAGAGGTCAATAACGCTATGCACGCTTTTCAGATCCGTCCATGACTTTATCATTTCTGAAGCGGCTAAAATGCTGCAGAACTGGATGCCGCAAATAGATTTCCACATCGTAAGACAGGCTTCTTCCAACCGAGTTCTGATACCGTCCTTCTTTCCATTGCAAATTTGCGTTAGGCTGTTGATAAATTTGGTGTTGGTCGAAGCGGCTTCACCAAGATGTACAGCGCGCTTATTAAATTTGCTTAGACGAGAAACTTGAGCTGACAATAAAACCTGCATTCGCTGGCGTCCATGTCTTTCTGTTTGAGCAAGTTTAAGGGCTGGCTCCAATCTGAAAACTTTAAGTCAATACCATGCTTCTGATGTGATATGCCGAGTACCGATCTTGTAATTTCATGTTATTTCGGTGCGATCTGACAGTGTCTAAGAAGATGACGCAGGCTGATTCCAGAAATCGTTGATCAGCATTGCTGAATTTAGATCTCGTCCCCGAATCTGCATCAGATTTATTACACACTCGAATGACGCCTAATACACCCTAAGCGCGACAGGATGACCACATGTACATAATGCATAATGGCGTTCTCACCTCCACGTCATTTCCAATGGCAGAAATCAATAATGAACGTGGCTTTAGCGATGACTTGAGACCGACCGATATGCCGTCGATTTCTTCATTATATGCACTACATTCATCATTCTCGTGATAAACTGCAGATATCCTGTACAATCGAACGATGAGAAAAATCGCAGATTGTCACCCCTAACCAAATCCGACCGAGATACCGCGACCTGTGTTAATAAGCTCACACAGTCAATAGGACATCGCAGCGTTTTCACAGTATTGTTGGAACCGGTATCAACCGCTGTCCAAAGCTGGGCGCATGTTTGATCGAATAACCATATCTGAGCGCTTTCTGCGTTTAAAAATTTAGCCTAAACGAAGAGAGCGAACATGTAACCGTTAGTTAGTAGAGTAGATAACTTGGTATGCATCAGTCATACCAGTTGGCATGAGTCGTTGTTGAACACAACATGCACTCCTTTGGAGAGCGTACAGGTCCGAGCACATTCCAGGAGGGACGTGGCGATCTGCAATTGAGACTGTAGTCGCGCCGACTCTTTATTTTCAGATGACAGGAGAAGCGACAGGCTGGCAATATGCGACTGGTAGGCCAATACCGCGTTTAATCTGGCCGAAACGGCCCGCATCCCTGCCATTTCGATGCGGTTGAAGTGACCTTTTGCAATGTAGGCACAGAGCTCCCCTTTCCATGAAGGTGAGTTGGGCATATCAAGCGGTTCACGAAGTCCAGCGGGAATTGTGTAAACTGGTAATGGATCGGGCATTTTTTAGAGTCTACAAAGATGTGCATCGAGATTTTGACATACATGAAGAAGAGAGCGCTCCGCTGATAGTTTCTGTCTCTGGCAGCCACTTGTACCATCGACTTCCAATGCGAATCTAAAAAGAGAGCGAATGATACCTTAGAAGAATATGTTGTAATATGATAGAATTACCTGGAATTGATCCGATTGTGTCAGCACCACAGAAAGAGCCAAAAGAGCCCCTTCAGCAATAGTGAGGATGGCCTCTGGTTCGCTTTCCGTTAATGGCAATTCTGTAGTTGTTCCTAATGCCTGCATGACCCTCAGTAATTCATCATTGTCGTTTTCTAGCGATATCATCTGAAGATTTCCAGCGGTTAAATTATGATCATCAACGCTGGTTGACTTTTTTTTTGCCGATTTCTCATTTCCTGCCTCGTTTTGAAACTTCTTACGGCGTGTTGAATTGGGACGGCGAAATCCACCACCACGGGATGAACGATGCGAAGATGTTGACGACGTTGATGAAATGATAAACCGAGAATTGTCTATGTTCTTTGTTTCCAGCTCGATCGAATGTGATTTTACTAGGTCGAAAGTAGTAGATTTATCATTTGCCACATCTTCAACCGGCAAGCTGAACTTGCGATCTGGCTGTTTTTTCATAGATGTGTCCTCATCATCATGTGATAAAATGTCGAGATAGAACGATGGACCTTGGTCAAAAGATATAACTCGATCATGCTTCGGACGAGGAACTTGCATGGTCAACCCGAAAACTTGATCTGAGGTTTCGTCGCCATCTGGGTGTACATATTCAACTTCTCCTCCTGTAAATTCAACGGTATCGAAGATATCGTCGCTTTCAATGTAAAGTGCGGCGCGAATTTCATTCACTTCATCAAGATCCCTCGATTCACTTTGCATTCGGGATAGTCGCCTATACGGGGCAGGATTCGTCAGCTTTGAACTAGACTTTGTTTCCTTCAGCTTCGGTGGAGCCACTTGAACGAGTCTTGACCGGGATGTGTCCCTGTTGAGGTTTCTACGAATAGAACCGCTTCGATTTCGAGACGATGGGCCGGGGACATCATATACATTGGACACAGAACCAGCATGTAGAAGCGCAAAGCTTTTGATCCGCGCTTCGTCAGTGGTTGATATGTGTTTGGGCTTGTCTTCGGGCTCAGTATCACTTGGAAGTTCGTTTGTCATCCAATCACGCCATTCTGAGACCGACCCGCTTCCTGTGGAAGTTAGGGCTAAAGCACCATCACCGCCATCGGCAGCGAATTCCCTCTGTTCCTGGAGGCCTAGGGCATCGGTTTCAGCAGTACCTACTGAAGATGTCCTCGAAAAAGGTGGCGGATTTGCCTCATCTTCAGAGCTCAGATGTTCATCCAGTTCGGTAAATGATGGCGCTCTAGGGAGAGAATCAATTCTTAAAGACGACGGTTGATGTCGTACCAAATGATGTGTTGGCGCATTTTCCTTGTTAGCCCGAAGACTGCGACTAGATTCTTCCTCGTCTTTTAAGGGCATACGATTTGTGAAAGCAGCATTTAATTGGCTGTGTTTGCGGTCTAGAAATGCACCACACATTGCGCTAAATATTGAAATGATTACACTGCTATGAGGACCGTATTTCGAAGATTTTACACCGGCCAGAACAGTAGCAATAACACGCCCTAAGGAATCCAACCTGATTCAAAAACTAGTTAGCTTTTTTGTATGCACAAGCTGCTTGTTGTTACCAACAGCGGTCCACAGATTAAAACTAGGGGTTGGGATACTTTGGCTACGTTGACATTTGCTCTGGACGTAATGCTTCGAGTATCGATAGCCTGTTTCGCGAGCTTCCTGAACGCAGCGGAACTAGAGATCTTATCAACACGCTCGAATCGGAACGGGAGTAAATGACGAGGCATGACAGCTGCGATGGTGACCACGTCCGCGTTCAAAGCTTCCATCAATGCACTTGTCACCTTGCTTGAGAAATTTCCTGGGTACAGATCCAGGCCCTCGGTCCCAAATAGGTTTGACATTGATTCGCAAGCTGTCATACGCGCCTTCCACTGCTCGCATTGTATGGTGGCATTGCTCAGGTCCTTCTCTCTTTGGTCACTTCTTGCCGAGGCCCTCTTTTCTCGGCGAATGGCACTGCAAAGACGTCGGCAAAATATTTGAGCAGTTTCGAGGTCTGAATTTGTGAACTTTTGAGAGTCTCGCTTGTTCAGAAATTGTATGATTGCATGAACAGTTCCATCGGAATTTTCGGCAGCAGGAACACACAGCAGTGAAGAGCAACGCTGAATGTCGATCCCTTTAGGAGCATCAACTTTTGCATTGAAACGAGGATGAAGGGACAATAATCCATTGTTAATAAGATATTGCTTAGTGTTTTGAACATATCCAATTATACCGGTTCCAGCCTGTTCTCGATGCTCTACTGCAGGATCTCCAGTATATGACAATAGCTCATTTGTCGTCTCGTCAATAAGCCAGATCCTACAAGTTTGGCATTTTAGTGTCGCCGAGAGCTGCTCCTGAGCCCATGTAATCATTGACGGATGACGAGCGCGTTCGGACTCCACGTTGCCAATAATGCTAACCATTGACACCAGAGTCTCGCATCTCTCGGTGATAGACGTCTCTTTATCTTTTGCAATGGCTAAACTGAGGCGGATTCGCAAAGATTCACATGCTATTCTCGCAATCATGATTCCATACGATTCCGCAATTGAGCCAACCTGAAGGACATTTCTGACGGAGCCTTCGCTGCCTTCTACAATCGGAATGCACAAGGTCTCCTCACTTTGCGTCTCTTGCTTAGTGTTCGCCGCATCTTGCACCGACTGTGGACAATCTCGAATTCGTCGAGATGAGGTATCAAATAGTTTAACCAGCTGTCCTCCAATAGCAGTTTGCATCACCTTCTCCATGGATGCTTCCGACCCGCAACTATGAATTGCTTTGAGCATCTCTAAAATTGCAGATATTGTCTGTTCAAATCTAGAATTTTGCGTCATGGTCAAGCTTTCTTGCTTGTTCACTTCGTCTTGTAATTTGTCCTTCAATTGAACAAGTTCCGATTTCAGAGAAGTATTCAGCTCCCGTTCTCTTTCCAATTTCTGAGTCAAAAAATCAACTTTTGTTTGAAGTGCTTCAACATCGCTCGACAATTCTTCATGGCTTCTTCCTCCTATCGTGTCGTTATTGTTTTGTTTGGGAGGTATTTCAGAAACCAGTTTTGGCTTGGATGTGGAAGCTGCCAATACCGACCCTACATTGCGTTCCTGAGCACTATAGGCAGAATCTTGCAGTATTTTCCGAACATCCTCATCTGCCTCTTGCGATATTTTGGCAGTCAGCGTTGCAAACATCTGCCTCCATTGATTGTTGTCACCATCCATATCATTGGACAGATTGGGTTGACCATGCTGGTCCATGCGATCTTAGAAGCTTCACCAAGTCAGAGGTGACATGTCGCTCTCCTTCCTGATAGAAGAAAATCAGGTCTGGGAAAAGGAAACCGATAGTTCGTGGTGGTATTGTGTATAGTACCAGATATGGGAGAAAGGCGCAACCACATTTCGGTTACACGCGTCTCCAAGATGGTGGCTGTACTGTATGTAGATTCTCATGGTGTCTGCACAATGATCAATGCGTGTCTGTTGCCAATCAGGAGAAAGTTGTGAGACCCAGGCGGGTTCATCTTCGCACTCTTGGCACGTGTTTGGGCTATATGTAATCAGGAGATATTCTGGTTAGAAACAAAAGGGGGACAAAAACGCGAGGAACGACGGAACAAAATGCGACAGTTTCTTTCAGCAATCACTCAGAGGTAGCATCGGGTTGTTACAGACATTTCGTCAAGACAGCGATTCACCGCCAACCTGGTTTCAATGGGTGAAAAATGTCACCAGTTTCGCTCTGGAGACAAATGCGATTTAGTTCCACAGGGAATCAGCACTATACTCGGGATTCTACGTTTTTAACAGGCACGTTTGAGAATTCATTCGAGGCTGAAACCATAGTCTGCGGTATTAACCCAGTTTACTGATGTCACAAGTTTACAGTGCAAACCAGTCACGGTTCAACTCCCGAACTTACAGATTTTGTTGCATGAAGAAACTGAACCTCATTTGAAGCATTTTGACTGAAAAAAAAACTCATATGGGGCGCTTGTAGACTTTTTCTTTTTCTGAGAAGCATCAATGGACGGAATATCCTTTGATGCTTGCTCATGTGGGTTTAGAAGGGGATTCAAAGATTGGGCAGGACACGCTACCGCTGACCGCTGCTAGAGATCACACGTCATACAATGGAACAACTCTCATGGGTAAATCGCCCAACGTGATAAATTCAATCGAGCCAGCACGAGCAAGAAATCTTGACAAACAGCAGATATACTGAAGGTTGCTGTAGTACCATCAAATATAGGCCCGTAGGTTTGTTCCAAGTCGGGCGTCCCTTTGATGAGTGCTGTGATAAATTTTGATTTAGGCTAGGCGTGCAAATGGACGGTTCCCGTAAGCGTTTTTTTTGCGGAAAATCTTGTACTGTATAACCTAACAAAAATAAAAAGTCAGATGTCTTCATTTTTTCCCAACGTAATGGCCTGATGGGGCTTCAAAAAAATCCTGATCGAAGAAAGCGGACAGCAGATAGTTTGCGCCGCTGTCTGGGTGTGAACTGCCGCTGAAACATCATGTATCGAAACTCTCCGCGTCAATTGTGCGCGGCAACGACAAAGTGACATTCTGTTCTGTCCTTGTATTCACGCGTTCCTTTGGTTAATCAGCATCAGGGGATTCGTGTCTACCAGGGCTGCCACAGATGGAACCCACAAAGAGGTCGGCCGACGATGGGCGAATGTGCCTTGTGTGCGCCTTCGCAATGAATGACGCTGCGGCCGTTCCGTGTGCCCATGATGGCCAAATATGTGCGACCTGTGTGGTTAAAATAACCCGACATCTAGCAGCGCCACGATGCTGTCCTTTCTGTAAGCTTGCTGCCTGCTCTGGGCGATTGTAAATTGAAGATCTGTGTTTCCATCTAAAATTTCTGTCACAATGTAGGCAAGTCTGCATGGCCAGACGTGGTGTTTAGGAATGCATCTGACGCAGTATCCTACAACGATTATTCCCAGCAGAACTTAGTTTCACTTGAGAGTATCGGCGCACGTGCCGTTTCAGCTGATTTGGTGATTTTAACATTGTTCCATTTGATGATTCAGAAGCTCATCAGATTGTTCATCAGGCTGCAAAATATAGCAAATTGCTGACATTTCATTGCGTCAAATGTGATCAAGTAGGAGTCAATTTCGATTTTCTTTCGCTAGACGCCCTTCAAGCGCATCTGAAAAGGAAGCATCATTTGCAATTCTGCATGGTAATTTAACGTCCTGTATGTGTTACTTCTCACAATCCTTGAAGGTTTGTGCATTGCATCGCAAAGCTTTTGTCGGCGAGTTACGTTTATTCAATGATGAAGGTATTGGCTTTTATTGTTATGTAGTTTCTTCAAATCACCTTTTTGTCTCGACAGCGTTCAAGCAGCATAATAAACATGGGCGTCCGCGCTCGAATTCTCAGCCTGCTCAGGTGTAATCTGTTAAGTTACTTACTAATTGTCATTGATTTACATATTTCCGTGCAGGAACCTCATCCGACCTGTGATTTTTGTCGAACTGGATTTTTCGGGTCAGACGAATTATTTAATCATATGGAACGGGAACATTATCATTGTCATTTCTGTTTCAAGCGTGGATCCGATCCCAAGAAAATATACGAAAAGACATACCAAGAGTATCCGTTTTATTACATTGCTTCTTGTCGCAAATTCTAACACTAAATGATCAGCTTAGAAGCACATTTTCGGAGTCGTCATTTCCTATGTGACGATCAACAGTGCAGGTTGGCGAGATTTGTGGCGTTTCCAACGGAGCTAGAGTTGAAAGCGCATCGCCTTTCCGTCCATAGTGGTAGCTTAACACAGAAAGAAAAACGTGCAATGGGGAATGTGCAAGGTTTGTTCCGCTTTCCGCTTCTACAGTTCCAAGAAGTTTTTCGATTCTGTTTACATGCGAATTTTTAACAGTTGATTTGGTGTACCGCACACCCGGGGTTACCAATTTTGAAGATCCTCAATCTCGAAATACCCCAACGCCAGCGATGCTTCCAATTCATGACCAGGAGGAATTCCCATCTGCATCAACGTCAACACCGACCACTAGCTTGGGCGGCTGGGGAGTGTACCGCCGTTTCGATCAACCCCTTTCGGGGGCAGATGCATTTCCTTCCCTGCAGCAAGCGCATAATGGTTTGATACGAACCGATAGAATAGTGCCTCAACTCTCAAGACCTGATGCCCCGCTTGCTCGTTCGCGCCAATCCAACCACGTTTCTCAGAACAGAAACCCTCCTGCTGTGCCGAAACGTGATCTCGTCCGTCCTGTAAATCCAATTCCTGGTCCCTGTCCTGCAGATGAAGCCAAACGTCGTAACAAAGCGTTAATCACGAAAATGAAGAAGTTTCTAAACGATGGTCCTGCTTATAGAAAAGTTAAGGAAGTATCACAAGATTTTTTGTGCAGAAATGATGTCAAAGCGGCTGATTTCCTGGCGTTTTTCATTGAGGCGTTTGGCGGATTGAGCTTGGAAACGCAGGATATTCTGGAAGAATTGATAGCATTGCTTCCAGAGGAAGGTAAACGCCAAGCGCTTTTCTTGGTGTATCGGGCTCAGGTAGAAATGCCTCGAACTACTCCAAATTCAAGGTAAATCAATATGTTGAGACTCATCTCGTATAATTTTTTGATTAATTTTTTATCATGGAAGCAGCTCGCGTGTCGCTTCTACCCACCATCCAACAGCTCCTGAGAGGGTGCCAACAGTTTCTGAAAGGGTGCAACAAGCGAGTAATGCTTCTTCGACACCATCGCAAGCTCCTCTCTGGGTTACGTCGCATCCATCTCAGCCATCGACCCGGAATCAATTTAATGGAGCGCCTCCGACAATGGACTCCTTTCCTTGCTTGTCCTCAGTGGGGTCGGCCATCGACGCAGTCATGAATCCGTCTGATGAATACCATTGGACCACTCTTCTAGAATCAGTTCACTGTCTTAATGTAAAAACCATTCAATTGCCCGCCGTTGTTGCCAGGCGGTTAGAGTTCGCCGTGGCGCTCGTCAGAGACAGCATTTCAGTTTTTCAGGATAGGTAGTAGAAAAGGCCACTATTGCTGTTCTTTGTGCTGATAGCTGCAACAGATTCGCTTCCGGTGATGCCATTCCGGTTACTGCTTCCGCGCTCAGGAGATCCCGAAATCAAGCTCGCACCATCACAGTCTCTGATCTCGACCTCGGCTTGCCGCTCAACAACCTCGGTGTTGCTGTTCATCACATTACGCAACTCCAAGTTGCGTTGAGGTTGGCCCAAAACGCCGAATATAGTTCAGTACGCCAAAGTTTTGTGAAAATTCTTACTGTCATGTCTGCCGTCGATCTGTACATTCTTGTCGACTTCGTTGTCACCTTGTTCAGCAACATTAAATCCGGCCGTGAACGATCAGTTCAAAGTATTGATGCTTCATCAGTATCGGCTGATATCTTAATGGATACCAGCGAACCGCAAGAATCCTCCCGAAAACATCGGAAATCGAAAAAGAGGACTCTTGTCCAATTTGGATAAGATGGGGTTTCCTTAGTTTATTATAGATATATCAATCAGATTTGAGTGATGTGTTCGTTATTCACGCTAGTAAAGCCAAATGTATTAGGAAGTAGCTAAGGGGTACATTTTATTTAATTTATTAGGCTTGGCGATCAACTTGGTACTTATCGCAGCCGTCTCTAAATGCGTACAGAGTTATCGAGAACTCTACTATTGATCAAGTACCTGATCACCTTTGCACTGAACATTAGAAATCAGCAGTGCGTTGAACAACCCTCAATGGTATCGCAGGCATCTGGCTCTCGACATATGTTCTTCTGAGCAGGTGAATCTGGTCGCATCAGATTTAATAAAATTACTGCTGCCTTTCGAACGTCTTCTCCTGTAGTGGAGCTGACCTCCCCGGAATTGAGTTTACTTGACCCCGAAAGAATGACTAACTCTGAGCTTCGCTTCATAACCGTTGCAGAAGGATCGCCCATACCGCCCTCAATTTCAACAGCGAAATACCCATTGCCTCCTTTGCTTACAAAACCGCAATAACCATTAAACTTTCCGGTCAATATACGAACTCTAGAACCAATTAGACTGGGGGCAGCTTTCCCGCCAGTTCTTGAGGTTTTCAGCAATCCAGGAATTTCTAACGTCGAGAGATGTTGCGATGGATCGAATATTTCCAGTTGTGATGCATTCTTGTTCACAGTATCGTCTCCAACCAGAACTCGAAACTTTCCATGATAGAAATCGGTGACGTGTCCGAGGTGTCCAACGTATCTGCCTTTGCGGATGAAAACTCGCTGGTTGAGCCAGGATTCGACATTAATTGATGCAGTTGCTCCAGGATCCGCGAAACTATTTCCTGACGCCGCCATAAAGCGACAGGATAATATGAATAATGCTATGAGAATGGCATTTTATCAGGTACCACATTCCGATATTATAGGATCATTAAGCCGATCGTACCGGGTGGTTCCAAGACGCAATCGCAATTTGAGTCGCTCCTCAACCTCAAGAAAATAATGTCGGATCGCACCCGACGGCGCAAGTGTGAAACACCAAAGGTCTACTCCAAGGTCTGGCAAGATATTGCATAGTGAAGGATGCCGGCTACGCAAGGATTTCAGTCGGTCAGGGCAGACATGTAGCATTCCTAGTCTGGACATGCCTATTTTGGGCCTTCCCCCCGTCACAAATTTGACTGGTTGAGTGTGTTTTCCAGTCACGGAATGGACACGGACCGACTTCCAATGGCCCTCCTGCTGTCATTCACTGAAGACTGGACCTTCAACTGTTGCACAGCACTATGGCGTTACATCAACAGAGACGAGGTTCGGAGAGGGGAAACCTTTCCAGGTATACCGACGTAGCGAAAATTCACTCAGCATTATCTGTCGTTACTGTGCTCTATCGCGCCCATTGCCTTTACGATGCTTGAAAAAAGTCGTCATCCGCTCCTGTGTTGGAACGCGTTGTTACTGCCCGTTCACGTTGACCTAATGAGTGACCGCCGCCAGAGCACTCTACACTTCAGCAGAGGCAATAACAAACAAGTCGTGTAGCAAGCAGTTGATTCATTTAGATAAAACAATACTACCGTACGTCGATTACAGTCATCTACGCAAAGCAGTTTCTGTAGCCCCAATTTCGCCCCCTATGGGGTTTGTGCTTACACCGAACCTTAGTAAATGCGTATTCTAGAAAGTGTTTCTACTCTAAATCAGGGTCCCCGATGGTTATGATCATTTGATCAGGCATAAAAAAGGAAAACAGTATTGCCCCACCTGATCGCCCGGTACTGTTTTTTCAATTCTTTTTTAGCTTTCACTGGATGTGGTCAAAAATCTTTACGAATATGTAGTGATATGCGTTTCTTACACGTTTTCGCGTTTCTTGATAACGGAATGGTTTTATGAACAGTTGCTGTGGGCATGATAGGCCTGTTAAAACAATCAGTGAAGTTGTTGTGAGAAATAGTAATATATTTCCTGCAGTGGAGTGTTATACTCGTTTTTTGATGGTCAAAAAGTTTGATGCATGATACACATCATTTTTTGGTGCATTCGGGCATTTTATCTCTCGTAATGCTGGCATTAAAGTCTCTGTTTCTTCTACAGCCTCATGAAGACACCGCAGAGCTTGCAAAATGCGGTTTTGATCGGCGCACACCAAAAACAGCGGGTGCAAAGCCACTTGACGTTATGCATTCGTTTAATTTGCGACATCAACCGGTGATCTTCGAAAGATGCGATATGTCTCAATTCCACGATGAGTGCCTCTTGAATTGATAGATATATCTTAAAAGCTTCACTTCTGGTCAGAAAACCGCATAAATACTGTGTCGAAACTACAGAATGCCAAATGCTTACTTCACTTGTCTGAATGGTCATTCAAAACATTGACCTTAGAACTTGGTATAGCCTACAGCTCGCGTTTTGTCTTGTGAGAACAACGTTTACTTTGGAATTGTAACCTCATCGGCACTTGCCTGAGCGTCAAAATTGGATATGAATGTGCACTTGAGGATCCGTATTTAAAATGGGTGATTACGCTCAAACTTAAATTTGTGGAGCCATTTGTTAAACCTCCTAAAATTGCTGATGATGAAGAATAGACCAGATTGGGGTGTGGCATTGCATAGCCATGATATCATGTCCCTAACTGTCAACCGTGGTACTGTAGTCAAGACCTCAGTGGAAGGCATGGGCCGCACACAGGATCAATGATTGTGATACAGCAGCTACTGGTGCAGCTACCGGTAGGTTCAAAGACTTGAACCTTTGTGCAGCGCATGCCAACACACATTGCATCTTCTATCAACTTCAAAGTACTACTAGTTCAAATTCATATTTGGGTAACAAATTGGTTATTTGCTTTATTGTAAGAGTCATCGCTTCCTCGTGGATTGTAGGGTTACGATGTCCCGCATTGGCGGCATTGTACTGGGGAAACTGGAGCAGCAACTGGAGTAACTGGAGCAGCGACCGGGGGAACTGCAGCAGCAACTGGAGTGACTGGAGCAGCGACTGGGGGAACTGGAGGTACAGGAGGCCTGGGGGCGACAGGAGGGATTGGAGGAATAGGGACGTGCAGAGGAGGACTGATTGGCACAACAGGGAGGATGGCAACAACAGAAGGGATTGGAGGAGGAGGGGGCCTGATTGGGGGAGGAATTGGAGGCGGAGGAGGTCTAGCTGGCACGACACGGGGGATGGGAGCAACAGGACGAATCGGAGGCGGGGGAGGCCTAATTGGCACGGCCAGCGGGATGGGAGCAACGGCAGGAATTGGAGGCGGAGGAGGCACAAGTGGTACTGGCGGCGGGATGGGAGGAATAGGGGGAATTGGAGGCGGAGGGGGAATAAGTGGCACGACAGGCGGGATGGGAGGGATAGGGGGAATTGGAGGCGGAGGAGGAATGATTGGAACTACAGGTGCGATGGGGGGAATAGGGGGGATTGGAGGAAGAGGAGGAATGATTGGAACGATAGGCGGGATAGGAGGAATAGGGGGAATTGGAGGAAGAGGAGGAATGATTGGAACAATAGGGGGGATAGGAGGAATAGGGGGAATTGGAGGAAGAGGAGGAATGATTGGAACAATAGGGGGGATAGGAGGAATAGGGGGAATTGGAGGCAGAGGAGGAATGAT
>OUQQ01000198.1:0-30709 GCA_900404475.1 Spongospora subterranea | reverse complement strand
GGCGGGATAGGAGGAATAGGGGGAATTGGAGGAAGAGGAGGAATGATTGGAACAATAGGGGGGATAGGAGGAATAGGGGGAATTGGAGGAAGAGGAGGAATGATTGGAACAATAGGGGGGATAGGAGGAATAGGGGGAATTGGAGGAAGAGGAGGAATGATTGGAACAATAGGGGGGATAGGAGGAATAGGGGGAATTGGAGGAAGAGGAGGAATGATTGGAACAATAGGGGGGATAGGAGGAATAGGGGGAATTGGAGGAAGAGGAGGAATGATTGGAACAATAGGGGGGATAGGAGGAATAGGGGGAATTGGAGGAAGAGGAGGAATGATTGGAACGATAGGCGGGATGGGAGGAATTGGGGGGATTGGAGGCAGGGGAGGAATGACGGCCGCCGCAAGAGGAACTGGAACGGGCACTGGAGGAGGAGGAGGAGGTGGAGGTAGTTCGGGAATTAGCCGAGGATGTGGTAGGAAGTCGGCAGTAAGTGGAGCAAGAGGGACTCCATCACAGTCTAAAATTGGTGCAAAAGGACCAAAATTGCTGAACCGTTGGGAAAACAGCGCAAACCTCGATATTGGGATAAATGGGGGTTGAGGAGGAACTGGTGGAACTACAGGAGGAACGGGGGCAGCTACTGGTGGAACAGGTGCAGCAACGGGTGGAACGGGTGCAGCGACACGAGGATCTGCTGGAGCTACAGGGGGAACTGGTACATGAGGAACGGGTGCAGGGACAGCGGGAACTGGTGCAGGTACAGAGGAAACCGCCACAGGGGTCGCAGCTATCTGTACAGGAGCTGTTCCCGAAGCTGTTGGACCACCTATAGAGGTGACAGCTTCGGAACACTCTGCAGGACTAAATAAATGTGCTGCTGCAAGCAGCAACACGATCACCCATTCCAAAAACATCGATTTTCAGAATGGAAGAATGTTCGGAGAATCCGGAACTGTAAAATAGCATTTGAGGCCGAACGGATCATGATATCGGAGATTCTCGTAACCATAATGATAATCACGACAGCCATCAGTTACCTTGTACATATCGCTTCTTTGAAAATGCGTAATCTTGGTGAGGAAACTTTTGGATCACGACTTCAGTGATGATGATGCTGTGGCGATGTTGGTAGTAGATGACACTCGTCCAAGTATTCCTTCTGCACCTTACGTGCCTTGTCCTTCTGGTATTGCTGTGCCTCTGCACACACGAACAAAGCGCCGCGGTAGGCCATCACTCCAACCAAATGTAGGGGACCATGAAGCCAACTGGGCATCGTAAATGACAGAAGTCCTCCTTGAACAAAAGACGCCGTTAACGCGCTTGTTTGCTGACGCACAGATGACTGGCGTCTTTTCTTATTGCCAGTTTCTTTTTGCAATACATAGTATTAAGATTGGAATGCTCGTCTTTTATTTGCTAGGGTGAAAATTTGATTGGCATCTGTTGTTGACAGACAACATCAGCCGCGACCAACCCAACTGGACCGAGTTCTTGTTGCGTGCGTCAGCAAATAAGCGCGTCAACATCGTCCTTTGTTCAAGGAGGACTTCTATAATTTCCGATGTCCAGTTGGCGTCATGAATTCCTACAATTTGGCTGGAGTGATGGTCTACCGCGGCGCTTTTTTGGTGTGTGTAGAGGCGCAGCACTACCAGAAGGACATGCCACGTAATGTGCAGAAGTGATACTTGGACGAGTGTCATCTACTGCCAACATCGCCACAATCTCATCATCACTGATGTCGTTATCCATCGACGAAGGTTTCCTCGCCAAAAGTGTGCTATGGAGTTGAAAAAATTTAGATTCGTGCAATGTGATTGGCGGAATCCATTCACACCAGCATTATTACAGATCGATTGCTTTTGTCGAAGACTCTTGAACTCCAGGAGGATGTATCAACAGCAGATGCAACAATGGTCAAGGATTGACTACTTGAAGCACCCTCTAATACGTTAATTGAGTTTGTTTGAATATCATGCAAGCTCTTGTGACAAGAGATTGCTTGATTCGGTTAGATTAAAAATTTTGATAGAAATTCATCAAAGGAGTGCAATTTGGTCATCGAGCTGCTGGTAACTGATGTTTTTTTTTTCAAATGTGTGCCTCTGCGAATCACCGTATACTGAGATACTGTACATGGTAATCACATCTATCGGCAATGAAACAGTGATCACGAGAGTGAATTCAAACACGACCAGGTTTAAATTAACCAGGAAGTGATAGGGGTCAGTGGCTGCATGAGCAAGAGGGCCTCATCGAAACAAAGTTGTTGTTGAAAGCGGCAACATTCCTTTGTTTGGATACGCGAACAACAAAGGGCAGCTCCCATCTACAAATTTAACGTGAGACTGAATCAACGATTTATTTGAACACCCTCGAGCATCCTGAGAAATCGAAAATATTTGAGTTTGGAAACCTTTTGTCGTTATAGCACTCTCAGCTTTGCGAGTAAATAATTGGATGATAAGAACACCACGTGCCCTCCGAATCGTCAATATCAGCAGCTAGGTTCAAAATGCCTCAGCAATCTCAGACCGAAAGCAACGTTTTTAAGGTTTTGTATTATATCAGATTCGAGTCTACAAATCGTCTGAATTTTTTTTTTTTGAAATTAGGGAATTCGAGATCCACAACTCAGCGCCATTTCAAAATAAATTTCGCACAGTTTCCTACAATCGACCAGCGTCATCCAACATTCATTATCGCAAACCTTCCCAATCGATTATCTCGAAAATACCTGAACAATATACTGTAACGACAGTGATATGATTTCGGTAGTGCAAAACTTACTCGTGTGTCTGGCCACGACGAAACATGAGTTAGACGTCAGCCAACCATACATTGGAACGCTGCAGCGCTGTCGGAGTAGTGTCGCTTGATCCATCTCTGCACGGTTGAAACCCTGGAATCAATCTGAGCATGTTCGCGAAGCAGTCGAACTATTTCGTCGCTGGATTCACCGGCATCTAGCCGCTGCTGCAAAAACTCGATAACTTCAGTGCCGCAATCAATGCGATTAACCATAATGTACTGCTGAGATTCAAAATTGTTCAGGCGGAGAGATGATGAACCTTATTGTCTACCTGTCTACCTGGGCGAAAGACGAAAAATTCATGTCAAGTGGCGCGGAGTTGCGGGCGTAGAGAAACTTTTCATTAAGTTTATTGAATTTTCATTTACTCAGTTCCGAGTCGGCTAAATCCTGGTCCCGACTTTATCACTACGCGTTGACAGCGTGTTTCTAGCTCTTTCTTTGAATGTGCGTTTACAGAAAGCTTTTAGAGGGTTTGGAGCCGTCTAAAGAAGTTAAGTACCGATTAGACTGAAAAAATGTAGAATGGAAGCAGGAAACACATTATTAAAGGCAATCATGGTTCGTATTTTGGAGGTGGGTGCAATTCAAACGCAAAAGTTGGGACTGGGCAGCAAAACGCTCAACCACTGATTGAACAACATAAGAAATTGCACACCTGGCAGGACCGGGGCCGCAGCACGCGGTTGCAATCAATTGTACAGGAACCAATGCCGAATATGTTAGTGCATCTAGATGAGCTACCCAGCATCTTAAGGCGCTGTGGTACTTGCCGAGTTATGATCAGACTTGACAACGTAGAGATGCTGTAAACCATAACCCTGTGCCTTAAAATGCTGTAGATCCTCAAGTTGTATCAACGCATTCGGCAACAGCTCCTGTAATTTGATTGCAATACGTTGACGGTGCCCGCATTCTTTCCGGTTCCTGCCTATCACAACCAAACGGATTGGCGCTATTCGGGCATCTCTTCACCATTCCTGTTCCTGCACGTTGATCAGGTGGAATCAGCGCCCAACTTTGAACCTGCAAAGCGATGCTTACTCTGTTCATGTATTAGCAGAATGATTACAATGTCGATCGTTTCATCGTGAAATAGAAATCCGTGATGTGTCGCATGCGTAACATTAGCGCCGTCTACACGTCACTCTGTTGTTTAGAAGAGCTTGACTCAGTCCAAGTAGGCCATGCCGTGCAGGTAGTCACAGAGTGTTGGGTCTCATCGAAAAATGAAACATTAGTCAAACTATCGCGACATCTTCCAACTTGAGCTCGTTCATAAAACAATGCTTCATTGCCGAAATGATAACAATATGTCGTTTGGTTTCGCCATAATCTGACGATATCGTTGGTTATGCGGGTCTACAGGTGGGCAGTTCCTCGAAAGGAAAAGTCGAATATGTGTGGAATCGTGATGTAACCGACTCCAAGCGAGTGACAGACAGAATGGGCGCATTCTGGGTCTTTTTATTACTGGACAAGATTTTGAATGTATTAATCAGGTGGAAAAACAACGCAGATCGAGGCACATTCGAATATCGCAGTACATCCTTTGACCTGAAACCAAGTTTTACCTCGGGGCTACATATTCTGGAATTTGGAAACTCAAAAGTGATGATTTCCTTGTTAAATAAAGCACACAAACCAAGGGAACACGAAAGAGTACAGAACACGAAAGAGTACACGAAAAAGGGACACGGAACACAGGAGCACGAAAACAAGAATGATTTTATTAGAGGTGAAAGAACCGAGAAGGCATGAGACCAGTACGATATCGATCAATCGCCATGGATTCCGTACTCGTGGTAGATATGAAATATAGGAACTAATTCCCCCCTCCGACCGAAGCTAAAGATGAGGTAAAGCAAGGTCGAACCAAGGGAACACGAAAGAGTACAGAGCACGAAAGAGTACACGAAAAAGGGAAGACGAAACATTGGAGCACGAAAACAAGAAATAATATCGATCAATCGCCATGGAATCCGTATTCGTGGTAGATATGAAATACAGGAACTAATTCTTTTGAATCATATAGCATGGATCGACGTTTGTGAACGTCTCAATGGGTTTAAGCCAATAGCATGTGGCTCTTAGTTACCCATACACCGTCTCTTCGTATCAGAATCAATACAATTTCAACACCAATCAATGATTTTGTCGCTGTTTAGAACCGCAAAAATACGTCGTAACAATATGGCGAACACTTCATATCAGTCATGACGGTCCCAACACTCTCCGTCGTTAACCTTCATTAGGAACCTCTTTTCAAGAGGTCAAGGACCTTTTCTAACAGATGTTCTTTTCATGACTCAAAAACAAGTCGTAGCCGCAGCTCCAATGTTGCAACAACGATAGACGCCATCCTGACTATTATCGGGACTGTCGTTGCTATCATTGATGACGAACTTGCACGTGATGGCCGTAACAATCGACGTCCACGTCCCAACCGTTTTCTGTGCGACAGCTGCAGCTGATTTGAGCAGTGCGTCTGATGACGGCTGGTTTTGCTCGTGACGATTGATTCAACCGATGAAGCGAGGAGACTTACTGTAATGCAAAAAACTCATTCTGCTATTATCTGAGTTCTTACTACTATTGCCTCGAGGGAATGCGTCTCATCATGCGTCTCGTTCTGTTGCAACATGTCGTAGCGCCTTGTGATGCGATTTTGTGCAGGAGGGGTGTGGTGACGTTGAGGGGCTTGTCATCAGTGGTAATACATCAGACGTGTCGTCCTGTGAAACAATCCACCAGAACCCACATTGCCAACAATGTCCCTCCGACGGCAGGTTATCATGAGAATGCGAGCCATAATGTCAGCAGATCGAGTTCGTGCCGCAGGCTTTTCTTTTCGGGATCGCCCAATTGTCTCGCTATATTATTTCACTCATCCATCGCGGCTCCTTGCAAGAAGCGGCACCGGCATGGGCAAAGCTTCCGCAATCCGGTATGTGGAGGAAATCCAGGCATAGACGGGTGGATTGCCTAGTCGTTGTTGCTAGTTGAATGCCGCTTGGCACAAACCACCAGAGTGGAGCGTTTTATGGAAGGATTTGGTTGGTCATTGGTGGAACTATATTCGAAATTGAACGTCTCTCTGATTGTTTGGGCTAGTATTGCCGAAAAGGACATCGTGCCATCAACGGGCAGTGGGTCGTTGATCCCAAGGCACGAATTTGACCATACGACTTACGTCGCGGGTCGCGAATTGCAAGTCCATTTTCAATTATTCAGATTTGGCTCGCATTCTCCATGATAACCTGACTTCGATTGCTGGCGATGCGGGTTACGCTCTACCCAAAACGTCATCATCCCGATTGAAGAGGCGATGACTTCTACTCGGTCGCCTTTCAATTATCTGCATTCCCGAACTCGGATTAGTGTCACGCGAACCATTGGCATTCTTTCTCAAAAATAGGTTCCGCATACTCAAACTTCCTTTAAAGCAAAAAGCCGAGATTGCTTCTGGGCGCAACGCCACAGGTCAAATGGCACGCGTGGTGGAAGCTTGCTTTGTTCTGCATAGTTTGCTGATTGACCTCAGCGACGAGGTGGCCGGGAATGATTTCTGCTGTAAAAGTCCTGGGGAGGCAATCGAGGACCATGACGGCAACCAAGACGATCGAGATGCAGCTCGTTTTACGCGGCGAGTATTTTGTATGAAGATCGAATAACATGTTTTATTGGTTAGATGGAAAGACTCGCGACCAGTAGCTGCACTCAGCGGAAGAGCCTTTCCACCGACAGCCTATAAGAGTCGTTTGTGGTCTCACCAATACATTCTCTTGACAATTATTCGGTTGTTCATTCAAGTACTGAGCAATGCTATCACGTCAAACGACAGCACTTGCGTAGTTGTACAAGGCAACTGGCCTTGAGCGAGTTCAGAAAACAGATTTTGACTCAGGTCGAGCGGTTGCGTTTAGGAATGGCTCCCTAGATGGTTGGCATTGGCGAGCGGAGACAGATTACCATTCTATGGTTCAGATATTGATTTCGATTGAATATTGTAATTAACCAATCTTTCATCTACCGGTAACTGTCGGAACCCTTGTCCAGTTTCGCCCTATCCAGAGAGGCATTCGCCATTCGATACCTATCTCTCACCGTACTGGAATCGATCGGCTCATCCTGAGAAAAAATTTGGTGCAATGGGGGAAGCGACCATGAAATCGGCTGAGGTGCAACTTATGGATTCCATGTTTCGCGAAAAATTTGTGGCCGATAAAATGGCGGCAGCTGGCGCCGAGAACCATCAGCTAAAGAATAAGATCGGGGAAATTCAAGCCGAAGCCGAGCAATCCCAAACCAAACAGGTAATTTACTCTCTCCTCGGATCTTTCATTTTTGTTTCTATTCAATGTCGATCGGTTCAGACCGACCTGATCTGGTTTTATCGGAACGAAAACGAGCAAAAAGACAAGATTATCGCGGTTTTGACCCAGAACAATCAGAAGCTGGAGGTTTCCATGCGGGAAATCAAAGAGAAAGCTGACGAAGAGATCAAACGAATGGAATCACAGAACTCGTACGTGAAAAAAGAGCTGCAAGAACATCTTGAGAAGTTGACCAGGGAGAGCAAGAGCCTCAGTGAATTTCGGTACGAGCCATCTGATAGCAAACAACACGTTGGCTAACGTGCTGGGTTTAGGGAACAGAAGAGGCAGCTGGAAATGGAGTTATCGGTTTTGAAAAACGCAACGGAACAGGAGCAGAAAGAGATGACCAGAAAACTAAACGACCTGGAAAGACATAACGTGTCGGAGAAAGAGCGATTGAAGAAGGAGATGCTCAGAAAAATCAAGGAGACCAAGCTGAGTCTGTTGGCGATGACGGAAGGTCGAACTGCAACCACCTGCCCGCCGGGGCCTGAACTTGCCTTGTGATTCATTGGACGTTTGTTCACAGATCAGCTGCACACGACCACGAAACGAGCGATCATGGAAAACGAGCAGATGACGATCGAGTTGCAATACCAGAGTAAAGAAACCGAGCGATTACTGGCGAAAAACGCCAAGCTGAACAAAGAAAAACAGGTGCTGAAAAGGGAGTTGGAACTCTCCAAAGAAACAGAAACGATTCTGGCGAAACGAACAAATTTCTTTCAGAAGCTGATCAAGAAGTTGAACGCGAAATCCAAGTCAAATGATAAATTGATCTTCGAACTCGAGTCGTCTCAAAAAGCTAGCGCCAAGAACAGTGCCCGAAACATGTTTGTCGAGAACCAGGTCATTCATCAACTGGAGACGCAAATCCAGAACGCGGAATTCGCGATGCAAACAGCGAAGGCCGAGAACGCCGTTCTGCTTGGGCAATATCACAGCGCCAAAAACAGTCTGAGCCGGTTCCTGAGTCTCCAGGACGAATCAATCACGTTCATCTGGAGCGAGGTTGAGCGGATCCGCGAGCGCATTCGCCAAGGTAACTCGGGCCAAGATGGGATGGCGTCTGATATCTGATGACATTTTGACCAGATGGGGGCGATGGCGTGGCGAATCTGGATCACGCCAATCGGGAGAAGTTCCTGAACACTCTGTTTACCCGACTGCGAAGTCTGAGGGAATCGTTCGCCAACGATATATACACGGGATTCGACGACGAATTCGACGACGAATTCGACAAACCGATGGATGCGACCTCCCCCAGACTAGACCCGACGATGGAGACCCGTAAAGAAAGCGACAAAACGACTGGATTTCCATAAATGTCAAGTATATTATTAACCGTGCCTCACATTAGCTCATTGGATTTTTCGAACCGATGGACCTGTAAACAAACAGGCATCTTTGCCGACGCGAGCCACTTCCTGTATTGCTCGGCATACATTCGGACCATCTGCCGAGTTTCAAGTTTTCGTTCGGGAGCTGGGTTGAACAGGCACGACGCCGCCGTCTAGATCCGAAAAATCAGGATTTGAAAACCAACGTTTGCGCTGGCGACAGTTTACCTTCCACGTAAATTTGCGAGGACCCAACGCTGATAGTTCGATGCCAGTTCCGGCGCCGATGGATTTCGCATACCGACTGGCGTGAAGAATGTTCAGGTATTCGGTGAGGATGTCGGCAGACCTAGAGAAAATAGGGTTCTCTGCGCCAACCTGGGCAGCGATTTCAGCCAGATTCAACGGCAGATACATATTCCGTGTGAGAAGCGCCTCCTCGAACGCACGCGCCGTCTTCAACAATAACTGGAACGAGGGGAAACGGATCCTTTCAGGTAGATCACCATCACATGAATCGGTGTTAGCCTCGCCCGCTGACGCGAATCGGTTCTCGTGATTTATATCAGATTCGGGCGTATTTCGCTTTAGACGGGACCGGTATTGCTCAACCGGCGGCTTCGGCTGTTTGCCGCTCAACAGGTGATACTTTCTGATCGGAACAGGCGCAGCGATGGTTGAGGCATTTGCGATTGAGGGACGCGCCGCCTCTGGTCGATTGACCGGTTCGATATTCAGCATTGGCAAGTCGAACGCTTTCGTTGGAATAGGAGTAATGGTGCTGGAAGTAACGCCATTTGACTTCGATTTTTCACGTCGATTAACCGATTTGATATTCAACATTGGAGATTCAAAATTTCTCGTTGGAATAGGAGTAACGGTGGTTGAAGTACCGACTTTCGAACTTGCGTTGTCAAGTCGGTTAACCGATTGACTATTGAACAAGGGCGATTCCCCAAACCTCATCGAAAAAGGCGTAGCAACGCTTGGAGCAATGTCATCCGATCCGTTCGCTTTCTGAGTCCGTCGAACCGAGTTCAACGGGTCGACACTGTTCATCGAAACAGGGGCGGCAATGGATGACGGCAGACTATGCGCACGAGGTCGGCACGTAGACCGATTCATGGCTGGTGTCAAACCAGGTTCAACCTCACCAGCTCCCGCTTTCTTGTCGTCGCCTAGAAAACTATGGGCATAGGCAATCGGACGCGATGACGAAAGAAAATTCACCTTCGGTTTGTATCGATGCAATACAAGATTGACGACGATTGTGCTGAGTGTCATTTGCGATTTTGAATGAAAAATGCGAAGCTAAAAAAACAGTAAATACGAATAAAACAAAGGGATAGCACTATACGTTTTGAATTCTTTTCCAAAAGCTCGGTGTTAGATGAGTTCAAATCCAGTCCGATAATTTTGATCTTCAAAAGGCGGCGGTTGTCAGCTAGAGCTTCCAAAGACGATACTGGAAGAGCGTCGGACCTACGAGATGAATTAGAAGAGATTGACGGTGGAATAAGAAGGGGATTTCACCATTGGCAATAGAGCTGAAGAAGGTTGTCGTAGACGTTGAGGTGCGCCGAGCATACGAAGGGTGCCGCCGGCAGCAGCAACACCGTTCGAATATATTCTGCAATCGATTCGGGAGACACTATCGCCAAACAAGAAATGTGAACAACGTCGAGAGTCGAGGAGTGTGCCGTATTCCCTACGTTGATGGCGCTCGGAGCAGGTGAAGGTCTTCAGGCCTAAACCAGCAAAACCTTCATGAAGGTCTGAGATACTGAAAATGGGCGGGATTAAACTGGGAATCACAAACCGTCTGCAATTAAGACTACTTGAACGACGACGTTATCGTCACTGGTCGGGATTCGGGCCGGCGACGGCGCCAAATTCTCCTCCATTCGGGAATTGGTTTCGTCGCATTCCGGTTCACTATGTTCGGGAGCCGCTTCGGGGAATGGATCGGGGGACAACTCGCATACTGGTGGCTGGTGTTCTTCACGATCCTCTGCTTGATCTGAACCGAATTTGACGCTGTCGATGAAAAAGGCGCGAAGCGCATTGACGACGGTGAGCTTCAGTTTCCAGCCCGACGATCCCCGAGGATCCCATTCGCCACAGTTCAACATATCCTGCCGCAATCTCTCTTTGATCTTGGATCCCACCGACCCCATTAGCAACTCCAGGTTGGAGGGCGGCTCCTTCCCAGATACCATCTGGTCAGAGCGAAATATCGTCACCCAGCTGTTATATATTCCAAGTCACACACAGGACATGTGCCCAAGGGGCATGCAGTTCGGGGCACGACGACACTGGGTGGGGCCAAAGTCACCCTGTCCCAGGGTCCCGAGAGAGCGAGAGTTGGGCGGGTCGAGTAAGTGGTGTAACGGAATGGCTGAGGAGCTTATCGTTACGAGACCCGTGTACAGTCCCTGATGCGGTAACGCCACAAGTCCAGGCACAGGATGATGACACACAAGGACGATGTCATGGCGGGGCCTCCGGAGATTAATATCGCTTATCAGTCCGGGTCCTGTCCGCCACGCCACTTTGTTGCTGTTGGTTTTGCAGGAATCCGAACACGATGACAATTCGTCCGCTCTAGTTGACCACACAACCTCGACAACTTCGAGCGTTTATGAAGTGATAGCGATTCTGGGCACGTATGGTTATGAAATATTATCGGCACAAAATGAGTAGTGATTTCAGATTGGTCTTTCGTGGTTCTGTAATTTCGAATGTGGTTTAGCTTTCGGAAATTGCCGTGTTCGCCTCGGAAAAAACAGCAAAACCACCGGTACCGTCAGGTATATCAACAACGGGTCAAATGAACTTCAATTTTGAAGGTGCCGTTCCTGCATCGGTTAGCACCACATTGATGGCCTCCAAGAATCGGAGGATTTCACACTGTTCCAAAATGAAATCTGGAACGCATAGCAGGAACTCCATTTGTATGACTGCAGAGCATTGGAAGAAGATTTGGGTACGAGTTTGCTTTTATTCGGAGAAGGTTCGCGTTCACTAATTCGAATAGTTTTCTTCCGGTGCCTCTAATGAAAAACTGCCCCCCCAATCGAAGATGTTTATAGCCGTTGGCTGAAAACCTTAATGATTGAATCTACTCATATACACCAGGATAACGCTTTGATTCAACAAAACCGTTGTCGCTTTAGACTTCACAAGACGAATGGGCTGCCGCTGAAACCAACGCTTGCGTAAGGGCAAGCTATCGGGCAAATTTCAACACCGATTTTGGAACAGATCAGAATTTTGTAATTTGTCGATACCGCTGGATCCTCGAGAGTGTAAAATCAGTGATCGAACTGGAATCTAGAGAAAGTAGTGTTCTGAAAGGGTAGAGCTGCGCCTTCATATGGTTGATCGCCATGATGGACGTCATCAATTCCTGGGTGTTTCTTCCGATATCATCGGTTAGCACCACATTGATGGCCTCCAAGAACCGGCGGTCTTCACACTGTTCCAGAATGAAGTCTGGAACGAATTGCAGGAACTCCCTGCTCTTCTGTAGAACGCCTCTGACGGGGTTCTTGGCGATATCGATGGCGGAATACGTCAACAGCAATTGCATCACATAAACCCGGTCACGATCGATCGGCGAGTGGGCGTACCGCTTGGCCTCGGCCAGTACGACATCGACGTCGTTCGAGTCTGGCCAGACCGAATTGACCGATTTACATCCCCAAACATTGCTCCTGAACGCGACTTCCTCGTCGTCGTATGTGAGAATTATACGACGCCGCTGCTGTAGCAGGCGAGAAATTGTCGTCGATGGGCTACGATCACGGCCGACGATACGAGATCGACCGATCTCGGAAACGACCCGATCCAGAACCACCTGGTGCTGCTCTAGGGTCATCTCGCTGGAATCTGGGCCAGCGTAGACGTGATTCACGTCGACCATGATGATCTCGTTCGTGTGCGAATCTGAAAACTGAACAAGCTGCGATGCGAATTCGGAAAGCGTTATGAAACAGAGACCATGGCAAAGACAGATCGTATCGGACTCTATATCGTAGCTCAATCTGATATCCAAATATCGGATACCGCTCATCAGCTGATCTGTGATCGACATGGTCTGGCACTAGATCCAAACAATATGAGCTCAACGTTGAACTTCATGAGAAACGGGGAAACTGACCTTCGCCCACCTGTGGACGACCGTGGAGATCACAGGTAGGTTGACGAAGGCGGCCAGGTCCCAGGCTTTCGGGCACGAATCTGATTGGGAATATGTGCCCGAGTTATGGCTACCAGGTAGAGCAACGAAGCTGATCGGGAAATCCCTGATGAGGTTCAGGTTTTCTCCCATCCAGTTTCCATATTCATCGCCAACCCGATGGTCGGGAGTTTCCTGCAAAAAAAAAAAACAACGTTCAACAGAGGGAACGCAGGCAAACTGATGTGCACAACAACAGACTTCCAGCAATATGTACAAAGCGCAGAACGAGCCTGCTCCGACGACCGATAAAGAAATAGTTAAAACGGAGATTTGGATATAGTTCATAATTAGATATTAATATGGGGTTAAACCATTACGACTGCCCCCAATTCGACTCGATGGTCATGATGGAATGACTGATTGCTTCCGGGGTGAGCAACGATCAATCTGTCGCTGCCGCCATGGTTTTGGCCGATCAATCCCAAGATCATCGCGCCCGAAAAGTAATCAGTTCACGATGCAGATACTACTTTTACCGATCACAATTGGCTGATCGAAAAGACCGAAGAAATGGACTAGGTCGGATCCTCTTTCCCTTCTCTCACTTTCAAAACTTCTGGTTCAGAATGGAGTTTTCACCAGGGCCTAACGATAACAGAACGATGAACCAAGAAATAATTCAATAGAATATAGAGAAGAAGATCTTTCAGACCGAAACCTAATTAACCTCGAGTTGCTGAATTCGGAGAGAGGGACAACCCATAATCATCACTGTTTACAGATATGGACAACGGAATCAGAGTCCGAACAATTTTTGAAGATAGAAGAGAATTCGTGGCGCCACAGTCAACTGCAGCGATGGCGCTCTTCACACGATTGGTGAAATCCCATTTGTTTCAGCTTCGAAACCGTATCTTGACCATTGCGAAGCCTCTTGTCGATTTGGTCGTATAGTCGTTGTGAATAGCATAATGTGGTTGATGTGTGACCAGAACAGGTCGAACCACTGAAATCGAAATTAGTCTTCACGATCATCACTCGGGTTTCGAAGGATTTTCGAGGGTTCTGGCATTCAATTTCAACCGCGGAATGGACGACACTTGACAATTGCCACAGATACATTTCGCCAAACTGCATATTGTATCTCGTGTACCACTTCTCTGTGGGTTCATCGACCTTGGACTCCCTGAGCACTTGAAATGGCAACAAACCAGTCAACCAACTGTGGACACGAGTGTCCTTCAACTGATGAAGAGGTGTGAACGCCAATGGGAACGATCTGACAGGCTCAAGGGGCACCCAAATATTCATCAGATAAACGAGGGTCACCCTGTCGAGTAGCAATTGTTCAATATCCCCATTATACTCACGAACAGCAGTGGAATGGATGAGACGGTTCTGTGCTGATAATGGAACGACTTCGAAGGTAGACCCGCTGCCTGACAGCAAAAACTTGAAATCCACATCGCGAGAATGGTCACCATGAGCATATGCGACGTATAGTGTTTTTCCTGTTCCTCGTAGTACACCCTTGGAAGGAATCACTATCCAGTTGGGATGATCATCTTTGACTGCATCAGATATTGCTTGATGGAGTGGTCTAGCAAATTCTTCAACATCCATGTCATATTTTGCAGGTGACGTTAGAGTATGTTCCAAACGTTTTGGAATCCGAAAAACACCATATCCGTTATCGGAATCCAACACATTCAACATTTCGTCACCCGAAAATTTCTTCGGCGGATCCTCCATGGGCTCCAGCACAATTTCGTGACGCTGCAAGTCATGGTCTGAAACTACTTTGGCGTCATAGTCGGCCTTGACAACGTTTATGTGTCCCAGATTGTTTGATCACCGAAATGGACGCACAAGACCCGGAGCACTCTCGACAAAATAATCGCGTTGACACCATCGATGAAACCCATTGCCTGAATTACGGTACTCGGATATGGCGCTGGACGGTAATCCGAAGCTGGTGCTGTAGGCGGACTTAACTAACGCGGAGCCAAAACTCAAGCCACGGAATTGTTTGGCGCCAAAAATATCCCCAACGCAAAAGCAAAACCCACTACGGTATGTACAAAGTCCGGCAAAATACAGTAGTGGTAGACTCTTCCAAGGAGGAGGAGGATCGCCACTTTGCCAGTCAAGCGGAAAAAATCCAGTCATTGCAGGCGGCTGGCATCGCGGGACCCAGGGTCAAAAGGACACTGCTTGGGAATCGGAGGAGCAAACAGACCTAGGGGAAATGAAGGTCGACCATGAGGACCATCTGGGAACGATCGTGACGTGGTAATCACCCGGGTGTGACTGCTTCGGAGTCTTTGATCTACAGTCTTATCAATGGGGTACTTTTTCCCCTTCGTTCGATGGCGGCTCGACTGACGCACTCTCAAGTTTTTTTCGACTCTAGATGGCGATAATGGTGACAGTGGGCATATTCCGTGACAGTACATGCTGCCAACGCAAGCACTGCTGTAATCCTCCCGCATGGCGTTTCCTCGTCAACGCGGTGTTCGCAAGAACCAGTAAATGGTGCTTGGTTCGGGAGTTGCATGACATTGACGATGTTCTTACTCATTCTGCCGATGTTGACGGTCACTTCTCATTACTTCCCTCTGTTCTCACATAGACCCGTTTTACTCCCGTATAGATCGCGTCAAAGTTTCCAGTCGGAAACCTCGATCTGTGGCACTCTGCACTCGTATCTCTGCAGACTTGTCTAGCGAATACTACCCGGGAAGCGTCTCGTATTCGTATACCTCTTTCTCACCTTTGGACGGGGCGTGCTGGTCGGATATTCGTTCTGCACTCCAGAACCTCAGAGGGGGGGGGGGACAAATGACAATCGCAGACAATACTTGAACGACCCCAGTGGACAGGGGAGATTGATGATGCCAGAAATCCGAGCGGGATCATGACGGATACCTCGTCAGAGTACAGTTTGCCACAGGACGACGTTTCGGACCGGAAGAGCCTCGCTTGGAGAATGTTCGGACACCGTCGTCGCCGCTATGTTTCGATGGGGCAGTTCTTTCCGATTGCCCCGGGTCTAGGTGTTCGACTGTGGTACTTAATTCAGGAACCCTGTTAGTTCCGAACTCAGTCATTGGGTAGAAATCTCCCATCGTTCACAATGGTCGGGATGCATTTCCCGAATGGCACCGCTCGCCAAATGACTCAGGAGCCTCTCCGGTTATTATTGTCCCATATGGAGGTTTGTTGCTCTGGATCGTTGGCCTGATGCCATCCCCTTAGTCCAAGTAGTCCTCAGCCATAGCCCCAGTTCAAGTCTGGGTGGCCTTGCCCCTGTTGAAGTCTTTGCCTCACATTTTGGTTTCAATGGTTCTACATGTTCTGGCCACACATCAACCACATTATGCTATTCAGATCGATTATAAGGCCAAATCTACAAAATGTTTCATTCGATTTCGATGCTGAAACAAATGGGATTTCATCAATCATGTGAAGAGCGCCATCGCTGCGGTTACCTGTGGCGCAACGCTTTCGATTCTATCTCACACAGTTTCGGACTTGGATTCCGTATTGCATATCATCAACACCCATGATTATTGGTCGTCCCTCTCGTTCAAATTGTTGTTCTTTCTCTCGACTCGTGTCTGTTCTTGGTCTTCCAATCATCTGATCGTCTGACTGATCAATTCGCCTCAAACTACGTCAAGAGGGTATTGAATCAATGCGAAAAGGGTTAAAGAGCAAGAAGAATCAAAAGACAGTTTAATTGAGGAAGATCTCTCAGACCCAACCCTACGTAGTTTGAGGCAGATTGATCAGTCAGACGATCAGAAGATTGGAAGACCAAGAACAGACACAAGGCGAGAGAAAGAACGACGAACTGAACGAGAGGGACGACCAATAATCATGGGTGTTGATGATATGCAAAACGGAATCCAAGTCCGAAACTGTGTGAGATAGAATCGAAAGCGTTGCGCCACAGGTAACCGCAGCGATGGCGCTCTTCACATGATTGGTGAAATCCCATTTGTTTCAGCATCGAAATCGTATACAACATTTTGTAGTTTTGGTTGTATAGTCGATCTGAATAGCATAATGTGGTTGATGTGTGGCCAGAACATGTCGAACCATTGAAACCAAAATTATCTTCACGATTAGCACTCGGGTTTTGAAGAATCTTCGAGGGTTCTGGCATTCAATTTCATCCGCGGAATGGACGACACTTGACGAATTCCACAACTACATTTCGCCAAACTGCATATTGTATCTCGTGTACCACGTTCCTGTGGGTTCATCGACCTTGGACTTCCTGAGAGCTTGAAATGGCAACAAACCAGTCAGTTGCATCGGGCAGGACCTCTGTCGTTGCAGTCTGGCTTCGTCAGCGCCGCCACCACGCTCTAACGCCGTTTACAGTTTGGATACGAGTTTCCTTCAATTGGATGAAGAGGTGTGAACGACAATGGGAACGACCTGACAAGCTCAAGGGACACCCAAATATCCATCAGATAAACGAGGGTCACCCTGTCGACTAGCAATTGTTCAATATCCCCATTATATTCACGAACAGCAGTGGAATTGACAAACAATTCTGTGCTAAAAATGGCCCGACGTTTTAGGTAACCCCGCTGTCTGACAGCAAAAACTTGAAATCCACATCGCGAGAATGGTCAATATGAGCGACGTAGAGTCTTTTTCATGTTCCTCGTAGTACACCCTTGGAAGAAATTACCATCCAGTTGGGATGATCATCATCTTTAGCTGCATCAGATATTTTGCATGATGGAGTGGCCTAACCTTCAACGTGCATGCCATCATTTGCTGGTGACGTTGATGTATCTTCGAAACGCTGGGGAATCCGTAGACACCAAATCCGGTATCCGAATCCAATTACATTTTTGGTGGATCCTCCATGGGCTCCAGCACAACATCTTGACGTACCTAGTCGGGAATTGAAACTTGACTGGCGTTAACGTCGCTTATTTGTCCAGATTGTTCGATCGCCTACGGTTTCACAATTGAAATGGATGCACAAGACTTGGAGAAATTTTACAACTAATCGCGTTGACGCGATTGATGAAGCCATTACGGTACTCGGGTATGGAGCTGGACGGTAAATATTGTGGCAGGGCGGGCTCCTAATCTACCGTACTTCAGTCACGTCGATGGCCGGCGATTTTGACAATAATTCGAGCGTCGAGGGACCCAAATGTCAACTGGCAAATTGCCAAGTTGATTCGATAAATGGAACATGGATTTTTTATGATTGATTGAGCGAACAGTGATCGTGTCAAGTCATTGTGATATGATCTACATTCGACATTCACTATGGTGATGAACTGGTTGTGACACTACCGTAAACAACTCAATAAACCCACAAACCTTTTCGCATATGTGGAAATGTTTCTCGAAATTGACATTGTTGCGACATGTGTCCAATTAGGGTTTTCAACAATTTCCGACTCCTAGACTGAAAAAAATGGTACCACAAGTTCTTGTTGAACCACGTGGAGACCGTCGGTGACACCCCCTTTGCCGCTCTCCAGTTGCCTATGAAATGATCGATGTCGCCCACCTGTACGAAAACAACGACAGAACGGATGTGCCACATAGTAAATACAGACACTCATCGACCAGTCTTCCAAGAAGAAGGAGGATTACAAATCACGCGCAAAGAGTTCACGTAATGGCTAACGAGGTCATTGCAGGCTGTTGGCATTGCGAGATCCAAGGTCAAACGACACAGCTTGAAGAATTGGAGGTGAGACCGACCTAACTTTGGAGGTCCTCAATCAGGACCAACTGGGAGTGACCAGAGAAATGTGCACGAGAAAGGAAGCAAGAAGGGTCGGGTCCGGTGGACGTGGGAAGACTGAGGGAAAGGATCAAGGAAACGCTGGAGAAAACCCAGCGCGTTCCGCCATTCCTGCGTTTTCATCCGTACAGGAGCCAAACCTCAATTTCACCAATATCGGCAAAAGACAGAGGTGCGCGAGCAAACGGAGGACAGATTCCATCATTAAGTTCAGCGTGGTCGGTATGAGGAATGGTTCAGAAATGGAACGGCGTAGGGCACAAGATATTAGTGGTTTTTCGAAAACCCATGGAAGACTTACAATTGGCAAAGGACAAAGATTGATGAACATATATCCCGCCACACGCAAATATCGGGTGATGGCGATGGAATCGACATACTTTGGGACGATTGCGGAACGCGATCGTTCATTCAGCTGACTGCTGATCATCGCGTGTTGGGCGAACGTCGTTGATCTGACATTACCGGCTGTCTAATGAGGTCAACGAAAATATGTCGAGTTTCGCAAACACTCCTTGACCATTGCAGTCGAGTTAGAACGGTATGGTTTGTTTGTAATAAAAAATACACTAATTGGGTGGTGTTTGTTGTGGTGAATGCAGAGAATGATAAATAGGAGGATAGGCCATGGATTCATACTTCATCAGGTTGATCTCGATCGCCGCTAGCGCCAATGCGCCATTGCTATGGCAGCAGTCGTCCATGATTACCACGTTGAAGTGCCTCAACAACGCGCCATCCTTCCGACATTGTTCGAAGATGAACTGGGGCGCATGGTACGTCAAACGCCTGCTATGATTGATGAGGTTCCCATAGATATTCTTGGCGATATCGCTCGGTTTGCAGGTCAGCAGCAACTGCATCACATGCAGCCTTGACGCATCACGATTCGAAACACATTCTAGAACCGCGTGATCCAAAACACGCGTCATCTTGTTGGAATTTGGCCAAGCTGAGGTGATTGTATCCGGTCCCCAAATATGCCTTGATTCTGCCGCTTCGGCATTGTCGAATATCAATATTATTCGAGGACGGGCTTCCAATATTTTGGAAATGGTTGTCGAAGGGGAACATTCTCGATCAACGATACGATTTCGTCCAATTGCCTCGATTAACCGATCCAAGATCGTGTGATAATGATTCTTGATGGCCCAACTATGGGCTGGGGCGTTGGGATCCACATACACATGGTTGACATCGACAAGAATAATCTCGGACGGATGCGAATCCGAGAAATCGATCAACTGTGTGCAAAAATCATCAAATGATATGAAGCAGACAGCGTGGCATAGGAACATTCGCCCATTATCCGTGTCACAGCTCAATCTCACGTCCAAATACCGGATTCCGTTCAACAGTTGGTCGCGAATTGAACTCGTCTGGCACTACAACGGGACGAATGATGAAACTGAACAAAAAAGCACTTGCATAGAACTGACCTTGGCCCATCGTCGAACGATTGTGGGGAAACCGGGGAGATGAAAATATCGCGCTATGCTGGGATCACAATCCCAAGCGCGCTGTGGACGCGAACCGTGGATAGCGTACGATCCAGAATTATGACTTCCAGCAATAGCTAATGAACTGATTGGAAATCTGGCGATCATATCGCGATGCTGTCCCATCCAATTCGAACATTCGACAGTTCCGGCAGCTTTGTCGTCTTCACATCGAAATAAAAGGTGTCAGTACCGCGCCAGAAAAAATACAACAGGTTGCAGCCCAACCTTTCCACATGACTTCAGCTTTCAGGATGAATGACGGAGGGATGAACAATATCGTGGGTAGATTCGTATACAAGTGATATCAGAACGGATCACCGGGGTCGTACCAACCGAAAACGGTCGCCATTATTCATAATCTTTCATCGACCCGGACGAAATCGGCGGCGATGGGGCGATTTTGGTTTCCCCCGAGATTGTGACCAATAAGTCGCCGAAATATGGTTGTGGAACACACGTCGGCAGTTAAATAAGACTACAGTACCGCCATGACCCCGTGTACAGTCAGGACCGGAAGGTTACGCCACTGTGACACTGCCACTGATCATGGGAGCAACCCTCATTGACGTCGGGTGTCTGTCGGTGTCAGTTCTAACGATACTGCACGCGTAAGCATTGGGGCTGCATCTACTGTAGTGGAAACATAATTGCGCAAAGACGTGAAGGTTCCACAGTCCACAGATGATGCTCTTTTCTGGCCAACACTCAAGTACAACCCTGACAGATATTCGGAGGAGTTGTTGGAGAACACAAAACAGGTTAAGCTGAATGAATATCGCCGATTTAGTCCTTGGCAGCAAAATAAACTGAGAACAGTCAAGCAATTACGGTTGATTGGCCTTAATTTTATCACCGTTATAGAACTGAAATAGTCGTGACCGAATCAGAGAAGTCGTTGCACTCATGCCAACTGCTAGATTGAATTTTGAAACAATTCGGCTCAGACCTGAAGGCTTCTGTTGGATATAGACCGTATCGGATGGAAACAATATGCAATATTTGACAAGCTCTATATCAAACCTGACAAAAAGGCACAAACATGTGCAAAAACACAAATAATGCATCAAATAAGCCCGAGATGACGAAACCAAGTCGGATGACGGGCCTGCCAACTGCCAATAGAAATGTCCATCCTGGAAACAACACCTTGTAAGAGCTGGCTATCCTTGAGCTATAATTCGCTCGACCCTGAAATCGTATTCAGAGTATATATTTTGAATGGTTGACCAACATAACAGAGGAGATGACGATCGGCATTGTATGAACACAAACCACCGTCATCGAAAAAACAAGTCGAATTGTATTTCAGAACAATTTCAAACCGTGTTTAAAAATACCCCAATGCCAAATCACAGCACACAAGGTCGCACCTTATTGGACACGATCAATAAATGCTCCAAGGAAATCATCGAGAGCAATTCCAATGAAAGGCGAGTTGAGAAAAGAAAGTGCATTTCCTCAATATGGTTTCTAAGAGCGATCGGCAACTTGAAAAATGTGATTAAAGAAATCAATAAAAG
Source organism: Spongospora subterranea (assembly GCA_900404475.1). Taxonomy (NCBI): domain Eukaryota; phylum Endomyxa; class Phytomyxea; order Plasmodiophorida; family Plasmodiophoridae; genus Spongospora; species Spongospora subterranea. The sequence continues at coordinate 9,182 of OUQQ01000198.1, read as the reverse complement.
CATATCCAATCAGAGTTTGCTTCTCAAAATTAAAAACTACTGAAATATATCCGTCCCAATTGTTCAATTGAATCTGGCTTCAATTCCGCAAGTTCCGCTTTGAATTCGGTAATGGCTGTTTCGAGAAGCGCCTCTGGTCTGGGTTTCCCACTGATCGTGTTGGCGATAAAACTGTCCCATATTATAGTCACACCTGTTGCGAAAGGGTTCAACAGCAACAGCTATCAACGACCGGTACGCCCGGGGCTCAAGCCGGCCACAATCGAACGCCAGGTGATGGGACTCAACGACACCAACCCGCAGCCACATCATGAACTACCTACCGCTGTTATCCATCGTCTGAAGAGCGCTATCGATTCTCATCTGAAGGAGAACAGTGAGAGAAACTCATCTCAAATTCGTTCCAGTTTTCACTGTCGTGCGTGCAGACGTTTACGATCACATTCGCCGAACAATTTCCGGGTTTCTTCAAGAGAAGAATCTGGATTTCGCAGGTGATGATCACGTGATTCAGGTATTACGTCAGAACGGGATTATCCAGGAAGTGATCGCCGCACTGTCGCAAGCACCCTTACTCGCAAAAGGGCCCAAGATCGCTCGTGACCGACGATACCTTATCGTCAAACTGAAGGCCGGATCGGAATTTATCGACCCTCTTTTCGAGGAAGAATCAGTTAGGGGTCGTTGAGTAATCCACTGTTGACTTTATTAACGACAATTAGTAGAATTCCAACTCGAGCCTGTTAATGATTCTAGGATTTGGTCGACATCGGTTCGTTTCCAAACCGGTTCCTGTCCAGACAGACCCGGAATTTTGCGACGATTTCATCGTCGATCTGCAGGGAGAGCAGAGCCGAGGGATGATCCCTTTCCGGGATCTCCTAGCGGTCCATCATCGACTCCACATAACAATGGTGAAAGAACAACAACGGTCGAGACTTCGGGAAGTATTATCATCGCAATACGTGGAATGGAGGTAAAACCCCCTCGAAAATCTTTTCTGCAAATTCAAGAAGTTCCAAAGGGGGGTTCTTGAGAGCGGTTTCATGGCGCTGTCTGTGGAACTTTCCGGCCGAAAAGCAACTGGATTGGTCTCCCCGATTGGCAAACTGGAATTGGAGCTGGAGATCGCGCCACTTCCCAAACGCCTTTCCTCTGGGAAGTTTTTCGATGGTGCCAAGATTGCTGAACAGATTGCCGCAGAGCTGTCGACGAGAAATGCAGCAATCCGCCGGTTTCACTCTTATGCAAGATCTTGGTGGAGCGATTTCCTCCAGTTGCGACCAGATCACCAAGTAAAGTTCATAGCTCGATGATTTTTTTCAAACTAAATCGCAATAACAGAACCGGTCTATCAAGCTGTTCGTTAACAACGAAGATGAGGAGCGAATTTTCGTTTGCTCTTTGATTCGTCCACTATACGCAGGGAGGTTGTTGTTGACGGCAATGCACGCTGCTCGATTTGTCAGGTACGTTGGCAATGGCAACTGGATGACACGACATGATCTGAACATTTGGTCAAAGATTATTACCGTTCAACACTGATATGGAGCTTGGTGGAGAAAAAACAAATATTTGGAACAGCCCGAGCCTGTTCTTGAGCCGAGGTAGACGACACCAGCTGGCCAATGTCGCAGTGCGCTTAGGATCGGATTCAGGTTACGGTGGCGTCGAAGATCATTGTGTTCTTCTCTGCAGTCTACTTTTGGGATTCGGACTCGACGCTTATGTATGCTGTGGTAAAGTATGGGAGAACACACATCAGTTTTGCACAATTTGTCAATCTCATGGAAAAAGGGTGGTAGAAACTCGGAGGGGTGTTTCATTGCTGGGTCGTCACCAGAGAGAGCAGAAATCAAGTCATGTTTTGGGAGAGCATAACAGGGAGGATATTCTCGTTAGACAGAACGGTTAGAGCGATAAAAATTGGGCACCCTCATAGAATGGAAACCTTTACGATTCATGGATTCAGAACGCAATGAATGTTGACGCAACGTTTGAATTCGAGACGGTGGGATGCCTATTCAACGATGATCAGTTCTACGCTAACATTCAGGTTGGGTCAATCTTGAACCGGACTCAATGTAGGTTAAGAGGAAACCTCAGATCGATGACACTGTCAAATCAACAAAATGGGATTTACTGAATGGATCCCTATGGAAAGCGCTGCCGACGCAAGTCATTCGAGCATTACCTTCGTGTGCTGCTGCGACAACAATAATGCCAAACATCATTGATCCGATTACTGTGGCAGTGCAGACAGAGAGCGCCGTCTGCAAACTGATCGAGGAATACCGACGAGACAATTTCCAAGAAGATACCGTTTGGGATGAGCAACTATCGAATTGCCTAAGCCCAGCCCTGGCGGCATACGAATCACAATGCCTTATGGGAATCACATTCGGGAACTCTTGTCAGACAAAGTCACATTGAACGATAATGTAATCAGAGAAAACTAACCCTTTGTCGTCAGTGTTTCAGCAAGGCATCAAGAACATAGTCCCGATCCATTTCTCATTTAAAGCATATCCATGCCAGTTCGATCACACAAACCCGGTGCGTTGATAATCTCAATGTATGGTGCGAAAAGTTTTCTCATTAAGGACCGCAGACAAAGATCATGTCGCATTTAACTCTGACGGAAACAGCTGTAGAAATTCTGAAAACACCTGGATCGTCAGTTCATCTTGCATTTCGAGTCTATGTCGTCCCATACGCTGAAAATGTTGTTGCCTGCTGGACTGCGCTGGCTGTTACATGGAGAACTTCCTGAAAACCCCCTGAACCAATAAAAGTCAGCCCGCAAATGTGAACATATCTGTGACAGCCAGGGCCATGAACGGTACAGATAGGATTGAATACCGGACAAAACGAACCACCTTAACAATATAGCGATAACAAGGCAAGTAATGTTTGTTGACCAGCGGCAAAGAAAACGACGGCATGTAGATGTCAAAGCTTCCGTTGCCGAAGAATCTGTTGGATGCAGTAAAAGTGGAGCGAGTCGCTGTGGAACGTGTCTAATATTGGTTTGCTAGGTAGCCAACCAGAGTGCTATGGCTGGGGAAATGTCAGTGCGGACGAAATTGTTTTGCGGCGATTTGATATGGACTTGAGCATGGGACCATGCATTGGTTTGTCAAGATTGGAGCGATGGGAAAGAGCGTACTCCCTTGCATTAAATCCATCGCACGCCATTCTCAAGCTGATCAAATCGCCAAATTCTAATCGTCATTGCTTATGGGAAAAGGTCTAGAGATTTACATGCCTTTCACCAACCAGAAAATATTTTTGGACAATCGCTGATCAATAATTCAAATTAGAATTGTATAATACATATGGGTGTCAGATAACTGAAAAATGTTTGGGATCCTAAGTCATCATTAGAAATTCAGTGGAACGCCATACAGACGGTAAATACTATGGTTATTGTCTTTGAAGCATTGTCATTCTTATAAATGCCCACCAAGCGATTCGCCAATTCAAACATGTTGTTTCTCAATGAAATAATGATGAACTGCCCGTTTTGTGCTCGATCGCGGATGTAGTTCGCAACAATCGAGACGTTTTTAAAATCGAGAGCAGCGTCGATTTCATCCATCACATAGAGCCTACAATCGTGTTCAATATCGGAACTGAGGCATCTAAAGAACGTACGGGGTAGGCTTGTAGTAATGCAAAGCAAATACCAGAGCCAAGGAACTTAAGGTCTAAAGACATTATTATATAGACTTCAGAGCGTCCAGTCGAAACAGCCCACCTTCTCTCCTCCGCTGAGATTGGATATATTTTTCCAACTTTTTTTTGGAGGCCGAACAGAGAAGACAATTCCTTCGGAAAAAGGGTCAAGACTGTCGACAAGCTCTAGTTCGGCATCTCCACCTAGAAATTATCACGTGAATAACGAACCGCCACACATCAGCAGTGCCCATACCTAGCGTCAACATTTGGTACATTTCCTTGAGCTTCAAGGTAATAATTCGAAATCCAGCCATAAATGATTCAAACCGCTGACGTTGGAGATCTTCCATGGAGTAGCGAGCGCTATTGAGGCTATTGGAGGTTCTTTCAAACTCGGAAAGATGGTTCTATATGGAACGTTGACTCGGTGCGTTTGCAGAACATATTTGCGTTATCACCCGATAAGAACCATCAGCGGCAGCATATTCGTCAATCGCATTCACATTTGGTTTCATTGAAGCTAAAGATTCTTCAAGTGCGGCAACTTGCGACCTATTTCATACGTTTGACCACCGTGAAAAACCCAGGTCGAGATAACTGACTGCAAGCTTTCTTTATCATCTGTCATGAATTCGTCTGTTTCGGTCTGCATGAAAGGATTGCCTTTGTTAGATTGCAGTTGGTCCGAAATCTCGTTAAGTTTTTGAGACCAAGCTTCCGCCTTCGAAATGAATATTATTGAAATGCCCATGAAACACAACCAATGAATTCACCTTCTTCACGTTTTCGTTATACAAACGTTGACAGTCTTCTAGTTGAATTTTGATTTCAACTTGAACACTACGCGCGACTTCGTAGTCTTTAACCATTTTTTGGTGTGTACTTTCTAAGCTTCGTAGCTGCTGCTCAGTTGCTTGCACAGCTTCGACAGCGCTTTCTTTATTCGACACCACCTGCTCAGCTAGTTCTTCAAGCTCCAAAAGGGATGCGTCACTTGTTTTTAAATCGGCTTCAGCCTGAAAATGGACTCAAAAAAAGATCAGAATGTAAGTTTCAGTGAGAACCTGCGCAATGTCTTGCTCAAGCTTATTGATTGCTTTGTCGGACGACTTGATGCCTTTCTCCCCGCAATCGCGGTTTACTTCCTGCTCTGTGCAAGATTTTCTGAGTTGCTCGATCTCGGCATTAATCATCTGAATCGCTTTAACCTGAATTAAAAGAGGTGACTAAAGTGATCGCGATGATGGATAACCCAAGAAATACTTGATCCTGGAGCGATTGCCCCCCGGCGTCCAAGATTTTCTGCTCAAATTCTTGAACTTCTCGTTCAAGAGATTCAGCATCACTTCGAGCGAGATCAATATCTTGCTCCGCCTTCAGTTTTTTAGCAGCAAAGTCGGAATTTGCCTTGCCTTTGGCCCTGGATGCGTTTTTCAAAGCCGATTTTTGGTCCGAGATTTGACGTTCAATTTCTTTTTGCATCTATTGTACAATTAGTAGTAGCACAACTTAAGAAGTTGCCCTCATACCTGAAGCACTGCCGAAAGGCTCTCTTTGGCCTTGCTAAGTGCCAAATTTGACGTTTGTAGCTCACTGGTAATGACGTCTAACTCTAGCGTCAAACTGCGCCGATTTTGCTGGAGCTCTGTCATTTCGTTCATACTTTTGGCAATTAAACGTTCGAGCTCCTGAAACGGGTCAATCAAAGCATGAAACAGCTAAAACGCAGGCTAACTTGGAGCCGATCGTCACTAATTTGATTATCTGATGTAGAAGAGGAGGACGTCCCGAGGCTACCGCTAACAGCGTGATGCCCTCCACCGGACATAGTCCCAGAAGGATCAATTAGCTCTCCTTGTAAAGTAACGACTCGTCGCCTAGTACCCCCTTCAAAACTGATCCTGAGAGGTGCGAGGTTAGCGATATCTGCCTCCGCTGTCATGGAAGTGAATACTCTACTTCGTCGCTTGTTCTAAATCTTGAGTCACTAATGTATTTCTCAAGGCGAAGTAAAATGCAGTTCGTAGTTCAGGTTTTGGGACAGTCACTAAATCAAACAAACTAGTTGAAAGACAGGGTGAGTTTCTGCATTGATTTCCATTATTTGATGCTTGCTCTTACCGGGCAGCATTTGGGATTGCTTTAAAAGGTTTAGACATCTGACCCTCAACGTTCCGGATTTTATCCATGATAATGAACGTTGTGTTGCCAGCCTTCTTTTCCCTGAGATAACTGGTGCACTTCTGTGCCGTTTCTATCGTGTCCACGACAATGTGGTTAAGGGAGGGGCATGCTGTGGAAACGGCGACGTCATACTCTAAGGATATAGAACCTAAACTACCAAGCCTGCCCTATTATAGTGTAATGTCAATATTAAGAAAGCCAAGACAGAAATAACATACATATATCCCAGGGACAGCTCCTGACGATTTCAATGCAGACATTGCCGCTAATACACTGCCACGGTTGTTGTTCTGAATACATTTTTGTCGTCCCTATGCAGCTCTGAGTTACTGCAAAGTTAGATGTGAAGAATGAAACCTGTTCGTATTCGCCCCTAAATAGTGCCAGTTGCGATTCAATTTGAGAAAGCTGTGTCATCACTTGACCCAGCTCAGTTTCGATCGATTGATTCCGCTTAACGTTGATTCCGATGGTTTTTGAAATGTCCTGAATGATAACCGTAAGTCGCAGCATGGGGAGTACGGGGGCACACAAACCTTGACGGAAGTTGTATACGTGTTCATTTGAGACTCCAGGTCTTTAGATGTCGCAGAACTTTTCTGCAAATTAGATTCTGCCGACGATACGCTTGAATCGAAGATTTGTAACTCAGCCAAAATACCAGAATGACGCTGATCTGCATGGTTAATCTAAATGAAATAAGTAGATAAAAGAGAATCGATAGCGTGCATTACAGCCTGGCGCAAAGGAATCAAAAGCTTCTGTTTAGATTCCATTTGTTGTCTCAATCCTTCGGTTTTTGAGCAAACGATGCCAAATAAACGTTTGCGTTCTTGATCAGCGTCTTCTAAATCTCGCTGACGTCGTTCAATGGTGGCACGAAGTTCTGGTAACGTCGATTGACATTCTTCTATGACCTGTATGATAATGAACTCAAATTAACGTTGTATAAACGACAGGATACCAACATTGCGGAATTGAGAAATCTTATTGTTCTCCTTCTTGACTTTAGACCGTAAGGATTTTAGTTTGATAGATGTATGCTTAGAATTTTCGCGAAGCTGAACATCTCGCCTATCTAAATGATCGAATTCCGCTTGAAATCGTGCTAGCTCAGCTTCACATGATGCAAATTGATTCTTAAGCTGTCCGATTTTGGTTTGATTGTCTTCAAGAGCCTTTTCAAATATAAATTTTGAGCCGAGCAAATTGCAGCTTAATATTCTACCTTTTCGGTGCTTTGATGCTTGTTCACCTCTGACTGCAATTTGGCGTTCAGTTCGTCCTGAGAAAGATGTTTAACCGTTGGAGCAAGTTGCGGTAACAAGACGCCGTACCGCTTTTTGATTAACTGTCTGAACGTTTTCTGTCGCCTCATTAACATATACCTGATATAGGTTAGCTTTCGCGCGGAGTAAGCGATGCTCCTCCTGGAGAAAAGCCACAGCTTCGTCTTTAGAAGCCTAAATAATACGATAAAAAGAAGAAAAAAGGAACAGCAGCTTATGAACCTCTAAGCAATCTCGCTCTCTTTCAGATAGTTTGAGACGCGTGGATTTGCTGTGTAAATCTTGTTGCAGATTCTCAACCTAGTTTGTTCAATAAATAACCACCGGCCAAGTGGAAGCTTGGACTTGGCTTACTTCGACTTGGGCGGCTTGAATTTTTTCCACGTACGTATTTGACCCAATAATGTCTTCTAAATACTCTAAAATTCCGGTTTCTCCTGGTGAGGTGCTTTTCGGTTTCATCATAGCAATTTGTTCCACCTAAACCAATTTAAGTTGAAAGTTCTAGTCAAAGGGCTTCTTTACCTCGCCTTGCAGGATGAGAAATCGATTGTGGTCAAGATCGATCCCTTTCGACATCAAAAGAGTAGTAACCTCAGTATACGTACTGCTTTGACCGTTTATGAAATACTTAGAAGTATTGTTTCGATATGCCGTGCGGCTAACCACAAGCTCAGATCCTAATAAAAAAATCATTGGAACAATGTAATGAACTGCTAAATATGGTCCCAAACCGGGGATCCTTTCGTAGTCATCATCATCACCCGAATCGACAATGTCGACGAATCGGACTGTAACTGTGGCGCTAGGAAGATTTTGAAAGTGCTCTGAGTTATGAATCAGTTCGGAAACTTTCTTTAAGCGAATCTGAGAGGCTCGTTTGCCGAACACGAACAATAGTGCATCTATTACATTGCTTTTTCCACCTGTAATTTAGAATCTCGATATTATTCTGTTGTTGTGAATCCCTTAAGTATGACATACTTCCATTCGGACCAACAACGGAAGAGAACCTCTGCAAGAAAAGTTAGGTGTTTCTAGGGCCACGTCCAATAGAATAACCTTGTGGAAAGGACCGATTACTCGGGTTCCAGCGTATGATTTGAAATCTTGAAGCTCCATTTGTTCAATAATCAAACGAGTTCCCAAACGGTGATGATTCGTTTTGTTATCTGTTAATGACGGTCCGTTCACAGGCCCTTCTTCGGCACGATCTGGTTCTTGGTCGTCCCCCACGCTTTCGGCTATTAACGATTCGTTTTCCCGATTGTCTTGATCTCTCGATCGCTCGTCGTCATTGGACGTGGCTGACATATATTCGCCATCATCCTCCTTATCCATAGAAAAGGAGTACCGATTATAGTTGAATATGAGTGGTCGGTAGTCAAGCAGTGACCCTCGTCATCCCTCACATGTACATCTGTAGTTCGTACACATGTGTACAAAGGTTGACAGAGATGCATTGACGGATATGTCATGTGTACATTAGTGTTGTCCGCAAGGTGGCAATCGTCGTCAGAGTCCTGTGAGCTCGACGAGCTTTCTTTTTCGGTGTCACTCATTGGGCAAAACTCGCGTGAAACTCACGAACACCGGGTTTTGAAACCCTTGTGAGTTTGCCCGAACTAAAAATAACGAGTTCCATAAAAAACTCACGGGACTTTGCGGGCAACGTATGATTGACGGATATGTGCTTATTTAGATAAAGTTTTTTATTAAAAATTCAAAAATAATGATCGGGAAATCTTTCTGTCCGCCAGTAGGGCGCACTGTAGCAAGGTTGCGCAGATTTGGAAGAAAGGGGTAATGCTTTTGCCTTCAAAACTCCAGAATGGAGCGTTATGCCATTTTAGTAAAACACCGTGAACTGTCTGGCACATTCTGGTCGTCCCAGTACAAAACTCCATAATGGCGAAATTATGGCGTTTTGAAAATGGAGGTCTGAGCTCCATTTTGGAGCCAAAGCGTCATTTTTACGGAGTTTGAAACGCGCGCCATAGTAATATGAACTTGAAGGTTTTCGCGAGT